>BLKR01015938.1:0-43646 GCA_011170035.1 Teleogryllus occipitalis
GAACCAATAAATTGTTATTGTTGACTTGTGTCTTTTCACGTACATAACAGAAAGAACGATTTACAATTACAAGTGATGATACACACACACACACACACATATGTTTAGAATCAGGAAATAGCAGTTTTATAATATTAGTGTTATTAGTGATACATAGTGATACAATGTTAAGTGATACGGATGAGGACATTTACATTATAAATGCGACAGTTCGGGGGCGCAGACGCAGGAAAGTATATAAAAGAACAAGTAACATGGACTTTCCGTCAGTGTTTGAATTGAATGAGAGGTTTCGCATGTCCCCTACGAAAATGTAGGAGCTCCTTGATTTCATTGGAGCGAACTTGAGAAGTATATTGAGCAAAAATCCAAGAATACTCGCAAAGCTTTGACACAGGGCAGATCGATCGGGAAGGATTCATTTTCGATATAATTTTAGGAATAGTTTAGGCACTAGTGTTGTTTACAGATGGGCATGCGGACGATTTGCAAAGAAAGAAAAAAAAATCGGTAGCAGGGGGCCCTAAAACATCCATTTCCGTTGAAATCCCGAAATCGATTTTCCGCAGCATTACATAACTTTCTCTACATACGTATATTACTCAGTATATACGTACGTATAGGGGAATGTAAAACTGATGTTGAGCGGCGGAAAATATGGAAAGCACACACTGACGGATCCCAATCGTACGACACGAGAACTGCCGGAGAATGCCCGGCTCGCAACGCCGCTTTCAGGCCTCCGTGCCCCCTTAAGGCTAAATGCACCGAAAAATACTTATAGGAAAAATCAATAGATCGCAGCACTATCACACGGAATTTACTAGATCGATAACGTCTGAACAAATTGTCCGATTTTCGATCTGTAAACGGCTTTGGACTCCTTTTTAAAATAGAATTCACGCTACGATGCCGTTTTTTCAAAAAATATTTCCAAAAAAAATTTAAAATGATTTCTCATAGTTCCGGGAAGAAATTAAAAAATGTGGGCTTATAGCGCGATGACGACGTGCTTCCTGAATCCAACGCCGCGGCGCGCCGTGTCAATCATGCAAATCGGATGAATAGGAGCGGCGTAAAGTGAAATTTCGGAAAAAATACCTGATCCCCCCCAGTTGCGTCACCCGAACCTCGACGCGGCCCAACGGCCTAACCCGGCGGCCTGCGGCTCGGGAGGAGGCCGTGCTCTCAGGCAGGCAAGCCAGGCAGTCGCTTTATGGTTTCGTCCCTTTCAATTTCAATATATTTTTCTCCACTTATCAAACTAGCGATGCTGTAACACAACCAAACGGTCTCATATCATCTGTAATAGTCGTATAAAACTGTATATCTTGTTCACATATTTCCGTCTTCATACCATCAAAAAGTTATTTGAGGCACTACTCAAATATCAATTCCGATTTGGAAACTGATTTCAAAAAGAGAATTGAACTAATTGTGTAGATATCGCGGGTGGAGCGAACGGTGATTGTAACATCCTCATACAGTAGACTATCTTCAGCCCAAGAAATGACCCCATTTTTCTGGCATTTCCTACGTATGTCCTACCGTACGCAGAGAGGCGGCCAACGCAAGCACTCTAGGTGTAAGGTCTCTCGCCCACCTTCCTGTACCCATTTGAGGAAGTTGTGACTACATAAGATGACCCTGGGCGATAGTTTTCAGGCTTAGTTTCGCTGTTATTCTTTTTACTTTCTTTTGCCGTTTTGTCTAAATCGTAATTATAAATTAACAATCACGGCCACTGTCAAAACAAATTATCTTCCGCACGAACTTGATCGATGTTTCTAAACCAGGTTTTTTAAAGATGTTTTAATTTTGAACATTGATATTTGCATTTGTATTACTTGAGCATCATTCCTTCGCTTTTCTTGCTATCCGAAACTGGGAGGGGACGCGCCGATAATTCTGCGAGTTCTTCCCTAATAATGGCAGAATGTACGCATGAAAGACCGCGGGTATCAAACACACTGTTCAGTGCGATGATGTCTATTTGTCGGCTCCAGTCCCGGTCGAGCAGCGGCTGTGAGCATCTCTCCTTTCATCTGCAGGTCCCAATTCTTCGCGGGGTCTGAACGCGCAGAGAAATAGTACTAGAACATAGATCGAAAGCCATCCCTTGTTAGACCTATCTTTTTTTGATTATTTGGATTTTGGTCTTACGCAAGGCTTCATTTCTGACGGAACACGACGGAATGGCGTTCCTGTATCTCGCTGATAATTATTACATTATATTATAAATATATAATTATTTCTATTAAATTAATAAATCATTTTGAGCGAGTTCCGGGACCTAAAATTTTAGAAATCAATCGCTTGATATGCCTGCATATTTTATGAATTTGTGTAATTTTCTTTCCGCTGCTTTTTCTAAAATTTTTCCTCTCTTTAGTTTTTCTGTACAGTATCCAGAATTTGTTATTGTAATTCATAAGTATTTAACTTCGCCTGCCATGTATATCACTTCTCCGTTGATGTTCAGGCTTCCTTTTTTTACCAGTTGACATAAATGTTGTTTTCTTTAAATGTAAGTTCATAGAATATTTAAATTTTATATTAATAATATATTTATCTATCATTATTACATAATTCAGAATTAAGTACTGTAATGATTTACACGATCCCCGATAGTACGCGTTTGGATAATAAACAATTTGAAAACATTTACAGCAAAGGCGCCATAATAAAAAAAACCGATTGGGGAAGAAAATAAAGTGAACCCGATACTTGTGCAAGTTTTGACCATAGACATTAGATCCGGTTTTAATTTAGGAACATTTTAAAAGTTATCCCAGTAAAATCGCGTCAGGCAATAAATAGTAATTGAAAATTTTGTATTTCGTATATTTGTGTTAAGGAGAATATTAATGGAGTCCATTGTTGGAGCGATGAAACGCTTATAAAGAAGAGGGTTTTTCGAATAATGCAAGAGAACGCGATAAGATATCAAATTCAGACTTTCGGGGGGAAAAAGAAGAAAATTAGCGGCATCATGCAAAATTTATCCCATTTAAATATCTTGACGGGAAGTATCAACATTTTAATAAAACAAATAAATTAATTCAAGCAAAATTTTAGCAAGAAGAAGCGATTAGCGAACAATTGCAGTGCGTTCCGTTTCACATCCGAAAACGGAAAATAGGGAAAATAAAAGGAATTTGACCAAAGGAAAACAAGAGGAAAACATCGAATTTTAGGAAATTGCCGGGAGAATTTTATTAAAACAAAAACGGAAATAAAGTGTTTCGGGAAACGTTAAAAATTAAATATTTTGTGAGAACCAAAGTGACGCGATCGTCAGTTATCAAGCGATCGGGAAAAGTGTTGAAGCAAAAATAACAATGCTAAGTTGGAAAAATTTTAACAGAACGTGCCTAGACTTGGTGGAGGCAAGACGTGTATTCGCGTAGGCGATGTTTGGAAATTTTTTAAAGTGCGGAAGTAATGGACAGAATTTGCAATAGTAACTGGGAATACTTCATGTAAATTATTTAATATTTCGTGAAAAAGAATTTCATAAAAAAAAGTTTTCGGAATTACTATGAAATTCGGCAACGCCCGTTCGACTCGCGAGAGCAAACGATAATGAGCGTGGCCGTATGAGAAATTTTGCAACGGTGGGGAGCGCGACGTTGCATTTACGATTAGTGGCGCGGAATTCAATTCGGGACTCAGAGATTTTCAAATAACTTGGAATATTTATGAAAAAATGTGGCTGCGTGAATTCCGACATGTTACGTGAACAGTAATGCGTACGCGAGTGTGTTCCGGAACTGGTGGCGACAACGGGAGGCGCTGTTGTGCGTGGATAATCGCACAAAACACCCGGATTCTTCGCGGAAGCAGCATCATACGTGAGCAAAAGTATTTTGACATTTGTTTTTTTTTTTTTACGAAGTGAAGAACGCTCTGTCGAAGATCAAGTTATGTGATTAATAGATTTTTAATACGTAAATTTCGACAAAATGCATTCTGGGGTTTTAATCATATGTGTGAATGGCATTTGTTTTTTGTTTGTTGTAAATAATCTGTGTGAATGAGAAAGTATATGTCCATGTTTCGTGTATTTTGGGAAGAGAATTATCTATTTGTTGTTGTTTCTTTTGTTGCTGGGTTATGTCAATGTGTGCCGTCAGAGGCACCAGTGCTATTACAGCACTAGATATTGTGAATTGAAGGAAAATACGAGAAAAGAGGGAATTTGAATAAATTTCATGGCCACCTTTGGGGTCATGATTTGTAAAATCAATATGTGTTTGTAGTCATTCACGTAGCACTAGAACTGATCCACGCACGTGAGCGCAGTATCTTGCTCGCGTCTGTACAGACGCACCGCAGACCACGCCCAGGTGAGTCAAAAGGCCAGGTAAGCTAGCAGACGGGCAATTGTGAGTAGGAGAACGGGAAGATTATTATATGTGGCAACCCAACGCGAGGCTAGTGTTTGTTTGTTTGATTATAAGAAGGGCTAGAGCAGGGCAATCTATTACAAGTAGCAGTTTAACGTGCCGGGCTTGTAGAAAGTATTACAAGTGGCCGCACAACGGTGGGCTCGGGCTAGGCCGGTGTACGGACACGCCGCCGCCGGCACCCGTTACAGTACAATGCGGAGAAGAGCACCGAGTAAGCCAGCCAATCAGTGAACTTGGAGTGAGCATTCGCAACGATATTCGAGAACCACTGTCCCAGTGCCATATCGGATTTGGAAATCCCGGAACCCCTCCCCCACGGCCACTTTAGCCTAGCCCTTCGCGGCGGGCCTTGAAAGAACGCCCGCCCGGTGCCTAGAGATTCTCACAGAGTAACAAGCTGCTCCATGGTTTCACAATGGGCAAACTGAATCAGACCTGTAGAGATATTACAAGATTTTCACCGTGAAATATAAAGATGGAGTCTCACAATTGTTATAAATCTTGGAAACTCAGTCATCGAAGTGAAGATTCGAAGGATTATATAGTACGAGTATATACACTTTACCTTCGATTCCTCTCCATTCGCGTGATTATTATTATTATTATTATTATTATTATTATTATTATTATTATTATTATTATTATTATTATTAAAGTCCTAATGTTTCGTTCTTTTCAAATATTATATTTCTCTGCTATGAAAGCAAAGGATAAAAGTCAGAGAACTCAGCAGGGTATTCCAGCGTAGACCAAGACAAGATAAAGAAAGATTTCTTCAAGAAATATAGCACGTCATACGCAGTTTGACGTTAAATAAATAAATAAAAAAAGAAAAATGCAAAGAAGTGGAAGAACATAACAACAAAAGGAGACCTAAAGAAATGTTCCGGGTCATTCGAAATATGACGAGGGAGTGTAAACTGGCAATGAGGAATAGGCAGGGACCGAAAAGCTATTAGATACCGGTAAAATACCGGTATTTTACATACCTTTTTCAAATACCTATGTTTTTTATACCGGTAAAATACCTCTATAGGACGTCTATAACGGTATGGACGTCCATAAAGGTTATAAGGGTATAAGGTTATAAGGTTACCTGTATAAGGGTTATAAGGTTACCTGTATTTTCAATGAAAAACAATAGCTTACCATCCATAAATGTCGACTAAATAAGTTATTTTAGTTAATAATATCTCACAAAATGTTTATTAAACTAATATACTTTTATAATTGTTATTTATTGTTTGAATTATTATTTTGTTCACATATAATACTCGGTTACTAATAATTAACGAAACGCGAATGATTCCACTAATTCTTGTGTAGTAAATATAATGTCCACTTCCTCACTGCACAATGTTCTCGCCCACTGAAAACTGCTCACCGCCCTCTTCCTACGCTTGGGCATATCGAATTGCCCTAGTGTAGCACGCAGCCAGCCGAAGAGCGTGGCGAGATGTCTGCAGAGGTCAGAAAAGTCACGCTATCAGAGCAGCAGTGTGCCAGAGGTGCGACCCTGCTTCCAGCTCAGAAGGGTGACTACACTTGAGCGCGTGCCCTGGCGGCGCTGGGCTTGGTTACTTCACCGGTTGGTTCCGATCTGACATATTTAATAACTACTTTGCAGGCGTCCCTGTCGCGTCCTTGTTGCCGTGGCCCTATTACCCAAAGCCTAAAGTACACCACACATGCGTCCCTCTCGCGTCCTTATTGTGCTCACTACACTACGCCACTGCTGCATCTTGTCGCGCCTCTACCCCGCCCCCGCGGCGGTCCCCACCGCTCACGGCTCGGGCGGTGGCTTGCACGCCCGGCGGTTCTCGACGGCGATCAGGCCGTTCTGGGCGGTGTGGTAGTAGTAGCAGGCGGCGCTGCCGTTTATGGCTTCGGCAATGACCCGCTCGCGCAGACTCTTTACTGACTGCTTGTTCCGCGCAAGACGAGTGAGGGCAGCCGCACTGCTCTCGCACCACTCCCCCAGGGCTCCCACCACTACGGGCAGGAGCGCGAAATGAATGTGATTGTTAATTTATAATTACGATTTAGACAAAACGGCAAAAGAAAGTAAAAAGAATAACAGCGAAACTAAGCCTGATAACTATCGCCCAGGGTCATCTTATGGAGTCACAACTTCCTCAAATGGGTAGAGACCTTACACCTAGAGTGCTTGCGTTGGCCGCCTCTCTGCGTACGGTAGGACATACGTAGGAAATGCCAGAAAAATGGGGTCATTTCTTGGGCTGAAGATAGTATACTGGATGAGGATGTTACAATCACCGTTCGCTTTATTCGAACACATGTATTGACAGTGGTATAATGCAATATTATTTCATATTTTCACTTTTTTATAAAATTGTGATTATCGGTTCTTTTTATTCACAACAACTCATCAAGCACATCGATAATAAACATCAGGTTTCATAAATGTTTCATTTTTTTACGAAATATGTTCATGTGTGTATACAAAATCTATGTTTTGAAAATATCAACATCAATGTTGCATCCCTATTCTCGACACCTTGATGAGGATCGCAGATTTAATACGTTTGCATTCTGATTCCCTAATATGAGGTTTATCAGTGACTGGTATGCTACGTTTTACTAGTAGTATATAAATCTTATAAATTGAATTGCTACCCGATTAAATGTTACTGATAAGCGTGTACGATGTTTAGAAAAATAGTATCTTAATGTAGAAATGTAAAAGTTGCCGAACTGTATAACAAAACATAATTTATCCCCCTCATAGACGGATATTCCTCTTCTAGTGTGGTGTTCCTGTCTAAGGGTTTAAGTTGTATTGCTTTCATGACAATTTAATGCATTAAAAAATACATATATATATATATATATATATATATATATATATATATATATATATATATATGTCACAATACAATGATTTACACTACATCCTTTTATATTATCATTTACATAGTTTGTATGGTATGAAGACGGAAATATGTGAACAAGATATACAGTTTTATACGACTATTACAGATGATATGAGACCGTTTGGTTGTGTTACAGCATCACTAGTTTGATAAGTGGTGAAAAATATATTGAGATTGAAAGGAACGAAACCATAAAGCGACTGCCCGGCTTGCCTGCCTGAGAGCACGGCCTCCTCCCGAGCCGCAGGCCGCCGGGTTAGGCCGTTCGGCCGCGTCGAGGTTCGGGTGACGCAACTGGGGGGGGGATCAGGTATTTTTTCCGAAATTTCACTTTACGCCGCTCCTATTCATCCGATTTGCATGATTGACACGGCGCGCCGCGGCGTTGGATTCAGGAAGCACGTCGTCATCGCGCTATAAGCCCACATTTTTTAATTTCTTCCCGGAACTATGAGAAATCATTTTAATTTTTTTTTGGGAAATGTTTTTGAAAAACGGCATCGTAGCGTGAATTCTATTTTAAAAAGGAGTCCAAAGCCGTTTACAGATCGAAAATCGGACAATTTGTTCAGACGTTATCGGTCTAGTAAATTTTGCTTATTTTGGTGCTGCCACGTGGTGGCGACAAATCGAACTAGTGTCGGTACATTTAGCCTTAAGAGAATTGTGCAGGTCCCATTTTAGCAAAAATCTGTGATTTTTCGAAAATTATAAAAGTTCAATTTTCTCTTCGTCTTCCTACAACTACAATATTGAAGATAGATTTTTTACTTAATGAAGTTTGTTTTTAAAAGACAGACCTTGAAATAGTCATGCACAATTTTTCGAAAATTTGAGTAGTATTCGCATAATTTTGCGTGAAATACAGGCAATTTCAATTTTTTTGAACTTTTTCTCAACAAAGCCCTTTTTTTCTTTAGAATTTCTCCTCGCTATGTATCGAAGGACGGTAAAAAACGGTGCTTGTCTCATTGTCGTTGAACATTGTATTTTCGAAAATTGCGAAGTTTAAACATTTACAAAATTGAAGTAGTTTTTGTACAAATTGAGTTTGAAATGTATGTAATTTTCAAAAAAACATTTTCTCAAAAACCGCTCGACTTTTTTTTTTACCGCGGATAAAACAGGAACGCTTAAAAAATGGTGCAGGTCTCATTTTCGCTGAACGCTGAACGGATTTAAATTAAAAAGCGAGACTGTGTGTGCTGAAATAGCACCGCTAGTCTCTTTGAATTGAAAGCCCAGGACACAGAGTTTTTGCGTGTGAGAGAGTTCAGGTTTCACGATGTGCACTCATCTGAAACAATAAAAAAATTAGTTATTGAGCTACCCACCAACTACTGAGTCTACCAAACACCTGTTCTGGAAGAAAACTGACAATGACTGTCGATGCTATGATGGTGATGATAATAATTAGAAAAACTGAGAAATTAAGAGGAAAATCAATGATTTAATATCAATTTTAGCAATTTACACATGTGAAAATGAACATATACAATTAAATGAAACAAGACCATAGACACAAATTCTCTAACTTCAAAAACTAGATTTAAATCAGTCTGAATAGAATCGTGTAGAGGAAGTTTCGAATTCGGTTTACTATTGAAATTACGCCATTTTAATTAATATCGTAGAAACGCACGGGATAAAATAGAGGGTCATATGTGATATACTAATAAATCTAAAACTGCACATTCAGTTTAGAAAGTTATAGCGAAATGATTGTTTCGAGACCTATCCCTTCATACTTGCTTCATGATGGACAAAAGCCCACCATCAAATTTCCTGCTACACGCTCACTAACGTGCGTGGCTAATGTGTGAGGCCTGGTCGACGAATGAATGTGTAATTTGCTTCCATGCGTCCCGGCTGGTGCGGCGCCCCGCTGGGGAAGGTACCCGGGTTAACCCAGTAAGCCATCGTGTACCTCGGCGCACCGAAGCTCACGTTCCAACGGGGGAGTAGCGCAGCCAGTTCCAGGGAAGTATTATGCACTACACTTACGGGGATAATGACCACAGCCGTTGACCGGCCAAGAAATAAATCAACGAAATTATAATTACCCTGGATTAGCAAAGGAAATACAAACACTTACTCATCACATTTGAACGACTTTGCTTCCTCACTTGTTTCCGTTTGAGGGTCTTCTCCACTGCCTGATTGCTCCCCGGGTTTCTTCTCACTTGTATCAGGTTGAGCTTCAGCATTTCTATCCAAATCCATTTCATTCACATTTTCTACTACTGGATCAATTACTTCTGAAGAGGGCGCTTGATCACTAGGTAACGGTTCATCTGAGTGGGCCAGTAACCTGAAAGAAATTAATCAATAAGTAACAAATAGTAAACAAATATGATTATTTCACAACAATTTAACAAACATAATTAGAAGAACGTAAGCGGTATGGATAAATATTTGAAGCAGGAAAGATTCGATGTGGAACGAACCTCAATCTCTAAGGATAAAAATGGTTACACTGGACACAAACATTCTCAAATTTTCTAAGCCACATCCAAGACACGTCAGATGAAAGTAAGTTATAGCTTTTAACAAACTATGTAGCTCCTAATGTGTATCAGTATATCAGTGAATCTTATACCTTCGAAGATGCAATGGATATTCTACAATCTCTATACATAAAACTTAGAAATGAAATCTATGATATATTTACTGCTTGGAGACTAGATAACAGCATGGTGGAGTCAGTAGATCAATACCCTCAAGTCACAAAACAAATGAGCAGGGATTGCCACTTTAAAAACGTCACTGCCAAACCAAACAAATATGATTATATTGGAGATGCATTTATCGATGGTTTGATTTGTTCTCGGATTCGAAAAAGATGGGTTGAAAACACAACGCTTACCGTCGACGCTGCTTTCGACCAAGCTCGAGCTTTAGAAATGGCTGAACATTATTCAGCATCTTATTCTGATTCCAATACCTCTACTATTAATGACGCTGACAATCCAGATTTAAAGAACTAACAAAACTGCTACTGTGGCTGTTTTGTCAACTAGTGAGAAGAGTTATTTTTGCTGCCATCCCCGAACGTCGTGCCCTGCGAGAGCTGCTGAATGCAGGTCATACGGTAAGAAAGGATATTGTTAACGTGTGTGTAGGTCAACATCGTGCAACCATCCTTTATGAAATACAACTACGTCTACTGGAATATTAGTTGTCACCTCTGCATTGTCAAACTATCTTCAAATATCAATAGTGGAGATCAAAATAAATGGAATAAAGTTAAATGCGTTAATAGATACAGGAAGCTCTCTAAGGTTTATCAACCATTCTTTTGTACGAAAATGTGGCATGAAGTTGCTACCATATTCTGGTAGAATTGCGATGAGAAATTCTTCTCTGTCTACTGAAATAACAGGACGATGTGAAGCCGGTATAGAAATAGGTTTTATTTATAACACTACTCCAACACTGATAATGAAGAACCTTTGCTCAGATGCTACAATCGGCCATGATATTCTACAGTGTCATTCCTTTATTAATACAGCTTTTCAAGGTCCGCAGCTTCCTCTCGAGATCTGGAGTTCGGCTGTTGCTCAGGTACCTCCAATTGCACTTTTACCTAACCTTACTTCTAATCGTGTTCCAATAGCTACCAAATCTAGGAGACATTCTAACGAATATAACCAATTTATAGATATTGAGATTAAAAGGCTATTGCATGAAGCAATAATCGAACCTATCAATACACCATGGCGCGCTCGCGCTTTTGTTGTAAGGAGAGAAAATTGCAAAAAGAGAATAATTATTGATTACTCACAGACTAAAAACAAATTTACAATGATAAATGCATACCCCTTCCCAAAGACTAAAGAAATAATTTCTAATGTTTCGGCAAATGAAGTATTCAGCACCACAGATCTCAAGAATACCTATCATCAATTACCTTTTCTGGAGTCGGAGAGAAAATACACAGCTTTTGAAGCTTGCGGGAAACTACCATTTTCTACGTGCTCCATTCGGAGTAACAAAATTTGCAATTTAACTAAATTTGCGTAAATTTTGGGTAGACTGATTATACATAAATGAACGAGTGATCCCAGGTATTGAAGACATGACAATGATTAAATGTCTATGATTGTCTAATTGCCAATGATTAATAAATCTACAACTGACTAATTTGATTTATATTATATAAACACAAATTATTAATATACCTAAAACAGAGTAATTTGATTTATATTAGAAACAATATATAAATCTAAAAACAAAAGGAGGTTTGATGATTTTATTTCAATAATATAAATAGTTTCCACAAAAAATCTGTCATGAAAATGTTATGCACTTTTCAATAATTTAATTACAAAATGTTTAAATATTGGTAAAAAATTTCAATCACACGCTCAAATGCCATTTTCTCAAAAAATGCTCCAAAATTGTTTCTGCAAACTTTTCCAAAAGACAGTGCCATTTGCACTGTTTAATATGACGTAAAGTTAATATACGTGTATTCTTTTGTTTTTTCAAAAATAACAAATGTAATTTTTTTGAAATATCTCTCACGCCGTTAACATGCACATTTTCAGCAATTTGTCAACACTATTGCAGTTGCGAGTTAATGTACTTTAAATAACTTCTAATAAAGTTTTACGAAAATTAAAAATATTTCAGTGAAAAAGAGCTCCAAACTTCGCATTTACAGTAACGCTTACCATTTTCTCAGTAATGGCTCCAAATGTTTCAATGAAAATTTCATTTTCACCGAAAAATTAGAAAAAAATTAAGTTTGGGCGGCGATAAATGGCAGCTGGCAAGAGTACAAGGAGCATTCCGAAAGTAATGCAATCATTATTTTTTAAATTAATTTATTGAACATATTTTCACAAACACTTAAAATTCTTCAAAATACTGTCCTTGGGCCTCTACACATTTTTTCCAGCGACTCTGCCATGAACGGCAGGCGCCCTGGCAGGCGTCTTCGGGGACCTCTCGCAAGGTCGTCACGGCTGATTGGATCTCTTCTATGGACGAAAAACGGGTTCCTTTCAGGGTCGCCTTAACCCGAGGGAACAAGAAGAAGTCTGCTGGGGCGAGGTCAGGACTGTAGGGAGGATGGGGAAGCGTTGGCACCCGATGTTTGACCAGGAACTCGCGGACTCGTAGCGCGTTATGGCAGGGCGCGTTGTCATGATGAAGTTGCCAGGTAGTGGAGATGTCTTTTCTCGTCCTGACGACCCTTTTTCGGAGTCTTTCCAGCACATCCACGTAGTAGGCAGCGTTAACTGTCTGTCCTTGAGGAACGAACTCCTTATGGATCACTCCTTTGCTGTCGAAAAAGACAATGAGCATTGTTTTCACTTTTGATTTGCTCATTCTTGCCTTTTGGGGTTTGGGGGACTGGTTGGTGTGCCACTCAAAGCTTTGGCGTTTTGTCTCTTAGCCGTATTCAAAAACCCAAGTTTCATCACCAGTGATGACGTAGTTTAAATAATCAGGTTCAATTTCAACACGTTGCAAACGTTCAGTTGAAATTTCCGCGCGGTTGGTCTTTTGGTCGTCTGACAACACTTTGGGCACGAGCTTGGCGCACACTTTCCTCATCGCTAAATATTCACTAACAATTCGAAACACAACAGTAGACAAGTTCAGCTCATTGGCAACCATCTTGATACTCAATCGACGGTCAGAGTCCAATAATTGTCGAACACGGGCCACATTGTTGTCGGTTTTGCTGGTTGACGGACGCCCAGAACGTTGTTCATCGTGAACCTCTTCCCGGCCCCCCTTAAAGGCCTTTAACCACCTCGAAACTTGAGAGTAGGACAGAGCAGAGTCCCCATAAGCCTCACGAATCATCTTGTAAGTCTCAAGAGACTTTTTCAGTTTAGCACAAAAATTAATCACGTAACATTGCTTGGTCGTCGATTCCATTTCTATCCGTGACACGTTCGGCGCGCAGAGGTTCACAATAACTGACGTCTTGCCGCTTGCACAGCTTGCAGAGCACTGAGGCCGGTTTCATAGCAAAGCTAAGCGTCCCCCCCCCACCTACTGCAAGTGGTACCATCCACTCCGACCAATAGGAGCGACGCGGGAAATTCAATTGCATTACTTTCGGAATGCACCTTGTATGTGGCAAGACAGAAAAGCTAGACCATACCAAAGAAATTAGAAAACTAACTAGTTCGAGAAAGTCTGTGCCATTCTGTAGCACTAGTTTGTGAATCTACGGCATTTTTTATTCTCTTTCATATGAGCATCGCGATTATCGATTGGTTTGGGGGCACCTTTCACCACCTTATTCGGTTATATCCTTTGGAAAGTAACTGTCGAAATTCAGTGTTATACCCGAACTTGAAGGTCCAAAGCGGTTTGGGCATCGCTCTGATGAAATGGGGTGAAAACTTTTGAACAATGACAGTTGGTCATATTTCAACATGCGTAAGGAAAAACACAGCTTTCGTGTTCCATTCGACCGCTAGGGCGCACCAGTGCAAAGAGACGCGTGTTTCATTCGCACAATCACACGGAACCAGGGCACACTCGGGGCGTCTAAACCTGCAGTGACGATCTCGTCAGTTGCAGTTGCAGTTCCATTGCACCGGGCCATTTTGAGATTAGGTATGGAAGTCATGCATGTTGATTTGGATTCGTGGTGAAATTGTGAAGGCAATTGAGGATCTTCTGTCACGCAGGGATACTTCGAATGATGGAGTACATAGTTTCGCAAGAAATGTCTTAAAATAATTTTTGTGACACGCGTAGTTCAGAAAATAAGTTTGTGTTTTCCTACAAATTTAACCTTGAATAACTTCATGTTAACTTCATGCTATCTACAACCAAAGTGTACGTACGTCTCAATTTCGAAACGCTAATAAAGTGAAAATAGAAATAGTGACCCTTACAAAATAATTCAAACATATGTGCCAAGAAATGTTTCTTGCACGCCCATACATATACCAGCGGAAATGCTCATGTTAATATTTTTATGGTTTTCAATAACCAAACAATTCTGCTGAAGCCTTTCGGTTCAAAATCTTGTGTACCGTAGCGATCACTGGCAAATCTCGGAAAATGAAATTTTGACACATAAGCACTTGAAGTTTTCGTAGCTTTTAAATAAATAATTCACACGTTAATCATTTATGTAGTAAGGAGAAAGAATTACCAAAAAGACTTCATAAAAATTACAACGATCATAATTCAAATTTATTATTTTTAGAGTTCAATCAGTGTGACAGACCACGAACAGCTGTCTATAATATCACTGTGTAGAGCACACGCACTGACTCCGAACTGACACGACTTCTGAAATCCGTTTCATTCGTGGCTGCTCTTCAAGCGTGTGGGGCAGCACTGTTGCGGAGCGATGACGCTTTTGCCCTGCACTAGAGTGGATTTCAGTGCAACGAATGGAAAACGATAAGTTCTCCATTGAATATTCCTTGTTCCACGATTGTTTACATCATTACGAGGTATAATGAGGATAGAATCTTGTCTGTCTCAAAAACCACATTTGCTGACTCATCGTCAGTGAGATAAAGAAAAATCCCAAGGTCAGTGCACTAAAACTTGTCGCACAAGTTGCAACAACTTGCGAAAAAAAGCACTCAAAAAGGATTTGAAATGTTATTCGACGAGGATACAATTACAGAGTACCGCGTAAAAAGCCTTTCAGCAGTAAACTTAATCGTAAAAGAAGATTAGTTTCCAGAAAGAGAACAAAAATAAGAAAAGTGAGTGGTGGCAGGACCTAATATTTCCGATCAAAGTAAATTTAACTTGTACGAATCTATTGGCGGAGTTAGGGTTTGGCGGAAGCCAAACGTATGAGAGACTGGGCATTCGCAGCACTTTTAATTTTGTCAAGATAACGATCCCAAACATACCGCCCATACTGTGAGGGAGTGGCTAATGCCCAAAAGTGTTGGTGACCCCCAGACTTGAATGTCTGAGCATTTGTGGAACTCGATAAGAAAACTCGAAAAAGATCCATTACGTCAAAAGAAGAACTCAACGCGAGGTCAAGCAAGAATGGGAGAAAATCAACGATCTAGAATGTACTACATAGAATGGCTGAAGCGCCTCCATCTTTGCAGCAAACTGAAGCCATGATTTTTGCAGTCAAAGCAGCGCCCTCTGGAGAAAGAGTATTCTAGTATTCCGTTTGGCGCTGGTTAAGGTCGGGAGGGCACGGGCTGCGCGTAATATAAATCATCTTACTCTGTTTCACGATCAAAAACCAATCATTTAAAAACGAAATCACAATATGTAAGGGGAATGAACTAAGAAACTTTAAAAACACGTTGCTTCCTGCATCGGATATTGTCATAAGAATGGAAGCTATTGAAATGTTATTGTAGTTAGCATAACACCTGAAAGTGAATGTTATTGCAAAAAGAAGCAAACAAACAGATCACAAATTAGGCGGCAAACTTGAAAATGATGTATTTGTGGTTTGGCGACTTCTATTTTTAGTTATACGCCGAACTTACTAAAGGCAGTGTGAATATTATTATTCTAACCACTAATATAATTTAAATACAGATAAACGAAAATACAACAATATAAAATATCTAATACAAACAACATGTCGATTTAGTACAACAGTTCTACACGTCACCATCAGACACCTCTCATATTTTGTCTGCAAAAAACATGGCGGCCCCTAGTTCGTCGAGCGTCCACCAAGAGCGCTGAAATCATAGGGTCAGCCACTCTACTACTCGCGCAACTTTTCTTGAATGATGACCTTGCTTCCCCTCCCTTAAGCAAGGAGCAGTTGAAGGCAAAAGCTCGCAGCGGGCACTGATGACAACATTCCAAACATTAAAACTTTCTTGGCGCGAAACAGAAGCTAGTCAAAACTAGTTTCTTTCATAGTCGAGAACTTCTGTTCAGCTTTATTACAAATATCTAAAGAAATGGCTGAGGCAGGTCCAGGTCCTTCAAGGGAGGCCCCTAAAACTCCTATCTAATGACCCTGCTGTTGCCTATCAGAGCGATGACCTGCCCGCACGCGTAGCATGTTGACTTTGATTTTCCAGAGGTTAGTATTACTGTAAATACTCTAGTGGCCGACTCTGGCATCTCACTAGAGAAAGGGCAAAAAGTACTGAGTACAACAAAGACTAAGAAGAGACAAAAGAGGAAGAGAGAAATAGACGGTATATCAAGAAAAGAGAACAAAAGCGGAAAAGAAAAAAATGTGGCAGGAAATGGGAATGAGGAGAAGGAGAAAAGAAAGCAATTTGATTTACAGAAACGGAATAGAAAACGTGAAGTGGAGAAGAAAGATGTCTAAGGAATATGAAGGAGTCCAGACGTACCCGTACGAAATGGAAACCACAAGTTGTGATGACCACAAACGACATTGCCAACTATTTTAAACTTCGACCAGACAGTTTAATAGCGTTTTCCATTCGTTGCACCCTAGTGCCACGGCACTAAAACGAAACGAAACCCACCCTAGTGCACGGCAAAAACGTCATCACTCCGCAACTATGCTGCCCTACACGCGTGAAGGGCAGCCACGAATGAAACAGGTTCCTGAGCTGAGTCAGTGAGTGTGCGCTACGCAGTGAGATTATAGACAGCTGTTCTTGGTCTGTCACATTCGAAAAATAATAATTTTGAATTATGATCGTTGTTATAATTTTTATGAAGTCTTTTGGTAATTCTTACTTCTTAATTCATAAATTATTAACGCGTGATTTCTTTATTTAAAAACTACGAAAACTTCAAATGCGTTTGTGTTGAAATTTAATTTTTCGAGATTTGCCAGTGATCGATACAGTACACAAGATTTTGAACCGAAATGCTTCTGCAGAATTGTTTGGTTATTGAAAACCATAAAAAATATTAACATGAGCATTTCCGCTGGTATCTACTGGGTGATCAGTATAAAACGCAACCCTGGCATTCAAGGCACTGAGAGAAAAGTGAAAGTTTTGCAACACTGCTTCTGGGACAGCTCCTTCAACTGCATTTCAGCGACACTCCATTCACCCCCCCCCCTTCCTGTGGTATGGATCATACCTGCTGAAAACAAAACACCATACACGTCTTCATTCGTAGCTTCCTTCTTTCACAGTTAACTTACGACGCGCCTCAGCGTAGAGCAACGCAGTTCTGTGATAGAGGAGTATTTTCGAACGCAATCTTTCAAAGAGTGCCGGGCAGCTTCCGAGAAAAATTTTCATCTGTGTCTATTCCGAACAAAAGTACCAGATTTCAGTTAGTGAAGTGCTATCGTGAGACAGGAGGTGTGTTTGATCCACTACATTAAATAAAAGATTGGAGTATGGTGTGCCATTTATGGACGCAGATTAATTGGTGGTGTTCTTCAAAGAAACAGTAACAGCAGAATAAATTGAGAAATTAATTTTTATTACATTTGAATTAGTTAATTATATTTAAAGTAACCTTATTCAATAATAATAATAATAATAATAATAATAATAATAATAATAATAACAAACATTTGTTCTGCTATTCTCAATTTATAATTTATTAATATTTATTTAAAACAGAAAAGTATAAAACATACATTTTTGGAGCGTATGTATCTTGTTATGAAACTAAAAAAAACAAAGTTTACTATTAAATTTACCTCAGTGTGTATTTCACATTGCAAGTTTATTTCACTTTTAAACAATCTAGAAAGGAATCGTTCTTGACAATTCAATTTTCTTTGGACGCCAAACAAGCAGGCGCGCGCCTTTCTCTTTGAACTCGGCGGTCACCTGCTCTCCTCCTCAGGGTGACGTTAGTGGGAGAAGGGATTAAGCATACTTCCTGTCAGTTTACCTGTTTATCCGACCCGCTCAGACATGGTTGCCAGTACATTTCGCTCTACCTGCTGTGAGTTGCGTTTTATACTGATCATCCGGTATATGGCCGTGCGAGAAACATTTCTTGGCACATATATTTAAATGATTTTGTAAAGGTCGCTATATTTATTTTCACTTAATTACCGTTTCGAAATTGATACGTACACACACGTTGGTTTCTAAATAGCACTGGATTTGTTAACATGAAGTTATTCAAGGTTAAATTTTAGGAAAATACTGATTTTCCGAACTTCACGTAAATCACAAAAATTATTTCGTAACATTTCTTGCAAAATAATATACTCCATCATTCGAAGTATCCATGAGTAACACAAGACCCTCAATTGCCTTCACCATTTCATCACGAATCCAAATGAGCACGGAAAACTTCCGTACCTAATCTCACAATGGCCCGGTGCACTGGGCTGCACTGACGCGATCGTCAGTGCAGTTTAGGGCGCCCCGAGTGCGCCCTGGTTCCGTGATTGTGCGAATGGAACATGGACTTCTTTGCCCTGGTGCGTTCTAGCGGTCGAATGGAACTCGAAAGGTGCCCTGAGTGCACACTGGGTGCGCACCAGTGCGGCGAATGGAAAACGCTATAAGAGTTGCACAATTTTTGCAATTACTCATGTATAAAGCTTCCATGAAAACTCGCGAAAATACGAAATTGTGTGTCAAACATAGACAATTTTCATTTTCTTTCAACCTTTTTCTTTTCTTAAAATCGGTACACACAAAAATTGATTAGATTTGGACTTTCGATAGCGTACAGGACGCTTAAGGGAATGGTGTAGGTCTCATGTTCATTGAAACGCCTGATTTTTCGAATATCGAATGCGACAATGGCATTCCGCGGCTCGAATTGCCTCAGGTCTCTTTGTTGTGGCAATATTTAGGTGTACGAAAAGCACTTATAATTGTCTTTGAGTTAATATTTGCTTGAAAATATTTAGTATTCGCACCAAATTTTCTAAGATTTGTAATGAGTTTTACAAAAAAAACCCTAAGATATGTTAATTCGGAGAGAAATTGTGGTAAAAATAGTATTACATGACCATTTCTAAAGGTGAGAAAGTACGTGCTGTTTTAGCACCACTAGTCTTTAGTTGGCGTCAGTCCAACAGGTCCACTATGGTTTCTGGGATCCGATTCAGTGACCAAAATGCAATTTTTCAACTCCCATAAATGAACTCTTAGGGCACCGTAATGTAAAGTACACACTCCAAAGTTATTTGTTTTACACCCACTTTGTTAATTTTTGCCTCCCCCCTGTCGCGAGACAGGCTTGTAAAGTTGGTACTTCCCCGTTCGGTCTCCGCGCCGTAGTGCGAGCCGTTAAATCAAGGTGAAATTTTATGGGTGTTTATTCTGTTTGTTTCTTTAATTGGTCATTTTGTTATATGCCAGTTAAGTATTTTTCGTAGCAATTGGTTTTAATGCACAATTCAATTCACAGTTCCTAGAAATTGCCACTTATTGCTGTGAATTTTAGATCTATTGACACCGTTAAAATTCGAATTGACTTTTAAAAAAATTGACGGGGTTTTATGGGCTTGGGGCACGGCTTATTTTGTTAGAAGGGTACTATTAATCATCTGAACAAAGTGTAACTCTTGACAAATGACTGTTTTTCTTTAGATATGCGTCGTTTCAGAAATGAAGACTTATTCGATTTGTGGCGTACAGTTCGTGACCGAGATGCTTAGATTAGGCTAATTAGGGACTATAATTGAGGTTAAAAATAAAGCAAATTAATTGATTGAATAGAAAATTTGGTACAAAATTTGCCATTTATATAACATGTTCGAAAAGAAAGTGAAATAAAGATAAACGTCGAGAATATTTTTTCAGAAAAAAATTGTTTTGGCTCAAGGCTAACTTCATTATCACGGTAAAACTAATGCTATCATTTTCATCATCTGTACAAAATCATTTTCCGATTCGCAACAAATCAATTAGGACAAAAAGGCGGGAACCTTTCTATTGGTCACACGTAAGGTGTCTGGTTTAATTGCGTAAGCGGCAACTGTTGCAGCACATTATGAAAGAAAACGGAAAAAACATTTGTTTTAAAAGAATGTAGACAAACATAAAAAGTGGGGAGACTGTATTTTAAGAGAAAAAAATATTTTTGTGCACATTTGAAGAAGTACTGGAGCGTATGTTAGATAATTTAAGAAATCACCAATATTTGAGTTTAAGAAGTAACTTACTTTAGACAATTTTAAAAAAGCAACAATATTTTGAAACACAAACAATGTAGAGAACTTTCTTCGTCAACTATTCTGTACGTGCTATTGGAGTTGGACAAGCGACAGGATCATGTGAAGTTGACTTACAAAATGAAGGAACGTCTGGATTCTTGAAATGCACGAGTTTCGTAGGAAAATCCGATGACATATGACAAACAGAAATTACTGTCTTTGCTGTGGTTGCTTGATTCAAACTATATCATAGGAACCAGTGGCGGTTGGTGCCCCAACATACTGGAGGTTGCATCTCCATCGAATGATGGAACTGTAATTTCCAAAACTCAAAATCCGAATACAGTCGACTCTGGTTAAGAGTGCATTCGGATATACTGAACCCTCGGTTATCGTGCACTTAAGTCACAGGTCTCGTTTCACTTACATTACAAATTAGCATAAGATTCGGTTATAGTGAACGTGAACCTCGGCTATAGTGAACGTAGGAAATACGTCTTGAAAATTAATTCCCTCCTGGAAAAGTACAGTTAGTGTAAAAAGTGAGTGGACACTTACGAATCTTTCTGTTTTGGGTCCCTGAATAGTTATGCAGAGGGATTTAACGTAAATAAGATAAATCAATCTTGACAACAAATAAGTTCTTCCTATATTTCTGGACTCTCTTCTATTTTCTGGTTCTGGCGGCCGTGGAGTGCAGACGCCCCTTTCGAGAGCATCTGCGGATTAGGACGGGTTCGTATCTGCAAAAGTACTTGGCGCGTGGGGCGTGGCGCGCTCGTACGAGGCGCGGCGACTGTGCGCTGGGCGCGGTTTCCTCGAGTGCGACGGGGATCCTTGTGTTGCTAGTGATCGGAGGGATCGAACAAAATCCCGGTCCAGTGGTCAGTGCTGCAGCTAGTGCTTGTGATCAAGTCATCAAAATCGTGTGTCGTGGATGCGGTAAGAATCTCTCTTCTGCAAATCCTGCTGTGATTGGTTTCATAAAAGTTATGGCAATGTTAAAAGAGGGCAAGGTGAAGGATGGATTTGCCTCAAGTGCAAGGAACATGGTGAGCAGCGCCTGGAAGACGAGCTGCGATCCGCGCGAAGCGAAATCGCAGACCTGACGATGGCTAATAAAGACGTTAATGAGCAACTGGCGGAGTTGAGGGCCAAAACTGCGACTCCAGTCGTGACAATCGCTAAATGAGAACGCTAGTGACTCCTTTCTTGTTTTAGGCGACACGAGGCGAAGCAAGACAGTAAGTGGCGCATGGAATGTTTACCGGGCATCCGTACGGATCAATTGCAGCATTTTGTAGAAAACCACAATCTTGAAAATCCTAATAAAATAGTTCTTCACGTAGGCACTAAGGATTTGAAGGCAAAATCTAATGAATTTATTATGGGGGAAATTCAAGATCTCGTTTATGCAACGAAGAAAAAGTTTCCACGCGCTGCTATTATGGTAAGTGGTGTTTTACGGCGCATCGGTAACATGAACGATTTAATGAGCTGGGTTGCCAAAGCACATAAGGTAACAATGTTGATCCCAACTGTTGGTTGCAAGACTCCGACTTTAGTCGCGACAGGCTTCCCTTAAATCGAAGAGGAGCAGGCAGTTTAGGACGGCTCTATTCGCGTGTCTGCAACTACATGCCCAAAACTGAAAACGGTGACGGAGACGGCGGAGTTGGCAGAAACGACGGCGGCGGAGACGGTGGCGGCGATGCTGGAGAAGATGGACACTATGGCAATGCGGGACGGAAGAGTGGACACCGTAAATGATCAGGTGAGAAAAGGCTTCAAGGCTGTTGAAGGTGAACCGTCGCAGTATAAAAAATAAAGAAATCGAGTTTTGGAATTTAGTAGATGCTTGTGATCCTCATGTAATAATAGGAACAGAATCCTGGATCACGGAAGAGATAGTTAACTCCAAAGTTTTTCGTCGGAATAACAGATATTTTAGGAGGGATAGAAATACTAGAGTAAAGAATTTGAGATAATCGGGATAGAAATACGTGATTCAGGAAGTGTATTAGAAATGATTGCTTGCTGTAGGCTCCCGAATGAAAATTACGCGATTTTGGAAGCCATTTCTGAGAAAATAGAAAACGCCAATAGTCATCCTATAGTTATTGCTAGTGATTTAAATATTCCAGACGCAAATTGGAAAGGCGTCGTGAGCGAAGCGAAAGTACAACAGTTAGTGAACAGACTCGCCTGGGAAGAAGGATTAGCACAGGTAGTAGATAGACCGACGCGGCGGGAGGCGCTTCTAGATATTTTCTTAATTATGTCGCAAGAGCTTTTCTCATCTTGCGATATCGTTGATGGCATGGGCACTTAGACATAAATATTTCACAGAAAAGAATTCCTAACAGAACAAAAATATGGCAGTTCAAGAACGCTAACACAGAGGCTTCACCACTACCTGAGAGAACAGTACGATTGTTTTCTGGGAATGGACGGGGGTATGGAGGAAATGTACGTGTTTAAGAGCATTCTAGATAATGCATTGCAAACGTTTGTGCCGTGCAAATACTTAAAACGTAACTCAGATCCAGAATATTACAATGTGAAAATTGTAATTTAGGAAGAGAAAAACTAGAAAGGCTTCCAATAATAGACATCTTAATGAAAATCATAAGATACATTTTCGTAATTGTTCGAAAGAATTAGAGCAGGAAAAGAAAATGGCGCAAGAGAGATTTTTAGAGCATATTCTCGTCAGGGAGGGAACTAATTGGTCGGCGATTTTCAAATATGCTTGCAGAAGAAAATTAAATGAAGAAATGCCTATCGTTAGAGATACCAAGAACACGTTACTAATAGATGATTGGGGAAAAAGCAAACGCATTTAATGCCTACTTCAGTTCCAGTTTTAAAACAAAATCTCACCACACACATATCGAGAGAGGCTGTACCAAATCAGATTAAATAGATTGCGAAAACGAATTAAATCTATGAAAAATGGAAAGTCGCAGGATCCAGATGACATTTCAAGTGACATAATTAAACTCGGTGGAGAGACAATACTACCATATCTAACAAGATTCCAAAAATTCGAACATTATTCCAAGCGTGTTCGACGACTATCGTTGTTCCGATTTTCAAGAGTGGTGACAGAAGTTTTAGGCAATTATAGACCAGGAAGTCTCATGTCAGTGGTATGTAAGCTAACGGAACACTTGATACCTAGCTATATTCGACAATGGGGAAAAAAAAGAATGGTTATTTCAGGAACAGCATGGTTTTAGGAAAGGTTTCTCTTACGAGAGTCAAATAGTCAAATGTTTCCGTTGATTTTGATTTTCTAAATCCATGTTGGCAATCTGAAAGCGCGTCGTGTTTACTGAGAAAGGTTTCCATTCGAACGTAAAAAGGCTCTCTAATATTTTTGAAAAAACTGATGGAAGAGAAATGGGCCGATAATTTTGAATTTCATTTTTGTTGCCTTTTTTGAAGAGCGGCTTAATTTCTAGCTGTTTTGAAAATATCTGGAAACCTTCCGGTGCATAAGGATGCATTAAATATAAGTTAACGGGTGTACAATGGCAAACGCACAGGTCTTTAACAAAGAATCTGGGAATTCATCTAAACCGGACGAATACTTATTTTTTAGTTCACCGATTATTTCGAGAATTTCATAGGAAGAAGTTTCGGAAACGAACATCGGGTCTAAAATTTTGGGAGAAATGTCTGATATTGAATTCTGTGGCTGAAGACTCTTAGTGAGATCGGCAGCAATTCTCGAACAGTATTGCTTAAAGGGACTAGGCACTGTGACCAGATCGTTCAAATTTATATCGTTATATTTTAAAACAACATTCTCTACAAGGTTTCTAGTTGATTTGGTCGTTTTTATTATATTCCACATTGCTTTTGTTTTATCTGAGTTCAAAATATCCTGATAGTGTTTCATGATTTTAGCCTGCCTTATGACTATTCTTAACAATGATTTGTATTTTTTAAAGTAGATAAGGAAATCTTGAGATACATTATGACGTTTAGAATAGAAAGAAAGAATTCGCTTGTTTTTAGACGTCCTAATTTCTTGTGTTATCCAAGAATTGCTTTTCCATGAAATATTTAATTTTATTTTTTGAAGAGGAAAGCAAGTGTTAAAATGAAATGAAAGCGTTGAAAAAAAAAAAAAAGAATTATATTTGTCGTTTGTATCAACAGTATTATAATCCGCTTCCCATTACTCCTGCATCAAGTAATCAATGAATGATTTTATTTTACTTTTTGTAAACAACCTAGTCATACGTGTATTATTTTTTGTGTCAGTGTTTGCATTTCTTATAATAGAAAGAATTTGTGCATCGTGGTCACTGTATCTTAAATCTTTTGTTTCAATTTCATATAAAGTCGTAGTTTTGTTAAATATAATTTTATTAATTGTCTTCATCGAATTTAGTGTGATCCGTGTATGTACACTAATTGTAATATCTAAATTGAAGGAATTAATTAAATTGAGAAACTTTTTTCTCGCAAAATTCGACCAGAAAATCAATTTTAAAATCTCCGCATACAACAATAGATTCAACAGAGCGATTGCTGACTTTGTTAAGTGTTATATCCAGTTTTCCTAAGAATAAAATATAATCTGCAGCTCTCTTTGTTGGAGGTCTGTAGATGCAAAGTAATATAACTTTTAGCGAAATAAGATGTACAACAGTAATTTAGAAAACATTTTCAACGGAATACACATTCAATACCGTCAAAGAGATAGAATCAATATTATTTCTAACGTAAATACAAGAACTCCCATTCTCTCTCTCTCTCTCTCTCTCTCTCTCTCTCTCTCTCTCTCTCTCTCTCTCTCTTCTCTCTCTCTCTCTCTCTCTCTCTCTCTCTCTCTCTCTCTCTATCTCTCTCTCTCTCTCTCTCTCTCTCTCTCTCTCCAATAAAAACCTGCGAGGTAAAAGTTTGGAATTTGGAAAATGCTAAGTTCATTAGGAGATAACCAATGCTCGGTAAAACAAAGAACATCTATTTCATTTAAATCGCTCTGTAAAGCTGCCTCGATAAACTCAGTTTTATTGGAAAGGGATTGAACATTATGGTGCAGAATGTTTATCTTTCGCAAGTACCAACACGAATGTTTTTCTGCTGCATCTGACTGTAGTTGTAATATTTACTCCATTTTTACCTCGAGTGCTTGGTCGAAGGTTGTAATGTGTCCCGGCAGTGACAGACTGTGAGGAAAATGGGGGATCAGGTGTAGATGAATTGGAAGTGGGAATGGGAGAATCGGGAGTAGGTTCAGAGGAAGAGGCAAGAGGGTTCGTAACGGGTGAAGACTTTATGGAAGGTGAAAGGGATGGATTTTTGGCAAAGACTGGAGTTGATGATGTATTGTGCAAGCTTGTTGCCGACTGCATGTTTTCCAGCAAGGTTCATGTGAAGACCATGCTGGGTGAAGTGTTTTGCTCAGGGGAAATTAATTTAAAAAAGTGTGACATTTGTTTCTCTCAGTTGCAGTTTCAATTGTTGGTTTGCGTGCTTAATCTCGCTGCATAGTGTTGATCTGTAGTACCAGAAAGGCAGAGTCGAGACTAGTATTTTGTATATAGTATATTATATAGTATTTTGGGCGGAACATTGAAATTTTTCTCAGCATTTGCTCAATGGATCAGGGAAACAGGATAAAAACCCGATCGAGATGGTGGTCATTGACCCGGAAGCTGAAGTACATTACTTGTTACAGACATTTAAGTCTTTTTTTAAAAAAATTATACAATGCAAATGTAAACTAATTCATTATACTATATCTTGGTTTTGTTAAAGTAAACATTATTTTTCTTTCTGACGATCAGTATAGTCTCTAATTGTATAGAAACAGTTTTGCAACAGGAAAATTTTACTTTCAACTTAAATTTGTGTACCAATTTTAATTGTTTAATTTCATCTGGCAATGCGTTGTAAAGTAACGTACATGTCTTGTACGTGGATTTCTTGTAGTGAGCTGTTGATACTGACACTTGAACATGATTTCTACGTCGAGTATTGTAACTATAAGTACCAGTATTACATGAAATTAAGTTCCCACCGTTAAGTAAGTCAGTTTTGACAAATACTACAGACTCGTAAATAAATAGGCAAGGCAATGGTAAGATTCCAAGCTCAAAAAGGCTTGCACGACCACGTAGATGGGATTTTTTCATTATTCGGATAATTTTCTTTTGCAATCTAAATGTCTGGGCACTAAAGGATGATCTTCCCCAGAATATTATGCCATATCTCAGGCGGGAATGTACATTTGCAAAATACACGCAACGAGCTGCATGAAGGCTGACAGAATTAGAAAGAATTCGGAATGCATAACATAATGAGCTTAATTTAGTGTTTAAATCTGTTATACGTATGTACATATATGGTCATTGACCCGGAAGCTGAAGTACATAACTTGTTACAGGCATTTGAGGTTTGATTTAATTGAGAGACCTAGAAATTTTGTTACCTTAATATCAGGTAATTGCATATTGTTCATTTTCATTGGAGCATACGATTGCCGACTTGAAACGCAAAATTGCATTGAGACTGTTTTTCCTTCGTTAACTATTAATTTGTTATTACAAAACCAATTTGAAACTTCTGAAATTGTACTATTTATTGTTTCTTTTTTGCAAAGAACATTCGTGTCATCGGCAAACAGAACTGTTCTTCCATTTTTAATTGATGAGGGCATATCGTTTACGTACAACAGAAAGTGGATAGGACCAAAGATTAATCCCTCCCCTGCGGGACCCCATGGTCAATTGGCAAAGAATTGGAGAGATAAGTAAATAATGTCCTTCCGTGCCAGTACGGTATTTGTACTCTTTGAGATCGATGTTTCAGGTACGAGGTTATCCAATCTAGGGCAATACCACGAATTCCATAAGAAGGTAATTTTGAGAGCAAGATGTTATGGTTAATAACGTCAAAAGCTTTCGAAAGATCTAAAAATATACCAATGGTTTCTTCATTTTGGTCCATTGATGACGCAACATCTTTAAGGAAAGAAAAAATGGCAGTTTCCGTAGATTTTGATTTCCTGAAACCGTGTTGTGAGTCTGAAAACGCTTCGTTTTTCCTGAGAAATGTTTCCACTCGCGTAAGGAAAAGCCTCTCTAATATTTTTGAGAAAACTGACAAAAGAGAAATTAGCCGGTAATTTTGAATTTCATTTTTGTTGTCCAAAATTTAAAGAATCTTTTTCAAACTAGGAAAACTTTGAGACAGGCCAGATCGACTGGAAAATATTCATTTTCGATAAAATTCTACAAACGTTTTGAAAAGAAAAACACAAGTTTCAATTTTAGGGGGGCCCCATTTCCGTTGAAATCCCGAAAACGTTTTTCCGCAGCATTACATCACTTTCTCTATACTGCGTATATTACTCAGTATATACGTACGTATACGAGAATTTAAAACTAATGTTGAGATGCGGAAAATAGCGAGGGCATTATCTGACGAATCCCAACCGGGCCACAAGAGAAACGCTTGCTTGCTTGCCTGGCTGGCTGGCTGGCTGGCTGACTGGCTGGCTGGCTCGCTCGCTCGCTCCTCCCTGCCGCTGCTTCTGTACCCGTTGCAGCCGCCCTAAGGGGACGGCGCGCCGACGCGCTAACGAGAGAGTATTATATCAGAGACGGCACTTGACGTTATTCTCAACGCTTATTCAAATCTCTCATTCCCATGAAGGGGGAAGCATCCATCTGGACCCCACTTTTGAGCCAATAGCGTCGAAGGGTGCCAATGGAGATGGCTCGTAACAACAGTGAAAATTACATTACAAAGCAATTTTTGAAAATGGCGGCAAATTATAACTATTTATTTATTTTACGTCAAAAAAACAGTTAAAAACTGCGTATGACGTGCTATGGGGAAAAGTGAATTGTGTGCACATTTTCAAAATTCTGTGATCCCTACACTAAGTCATATACTACTTAAATTTTGAATTTTTGAAAGGGAGAAAAAAAAAAAAAAAAAACTCCCATGTAATAAAATCTATTTTCAAGGATAAACAAGCAATAAATTTTGAATTTTGAAAGGGAGAAAAAAAAACAAAAAAACTCCCATGTAAAAAATCTATTTTCAAGGGTAAATAAGCAATAAATTTTGAATTTTGAAAGGGAGAAAAAAACAACAAAAAAACTCCCATGTAATAAAATCTATTTTCAAAGATAAATAAGCAATAAATTTTGGCTCTTATTACTTCCTGCCGCGACAACATGGAAACGATAATTTGAATAATTGTATTTCCCACTGAATTCTAGAAGACGTGCACAGAAAATTAAGTTACATTTATGTTCAGAAGCAAAACAAGGGGCCATCTCAGCATTTGCTCAATGGATCAGGGAAACTGGACGAAAATCCTGATCGAGATGGGGGTCATTGACCCGGAAGCTGTAGTACAATAGTTGTTACAGGTTGTTTATACTCATTTATACAGTCCAAATGGTAAATAATGCATTATGTATCATTGTTAAAAATAATGTTACTTTTCTTGTGATGCTCAGTATAGTCTCTAATTGTATAGAAACAGTTATGCAGCAGAAACGATTTCACTAGGGATTTAAACTTTTCTATTGAATTTAATCGTTTAATGTCATCTGGCAAAGTGTTGTAAAATAATGTACATGTATTGTATGTGAATTTTTTGTAATGAGCTGTTGATACTGTCACCTGATGAATATGATTTCTACGTCGAGTGTTATAGTAATAGACTTCGGCATTTTCTGAAAAAATATTCCCGCCCTTGAGCAAGTCATTTTTTACAAAAACCACTGATTCGTAAATAAAAAGACACGGTAATGGTAGAATTCCTAGATTAATGAAGAGAGGCTTACATGAATCACGTGGGTGGGATTTGGTTATTATTCGTACAATTCGTTTTTGTAATCTAAAAGTCTGGGAGCTATAAGATGTATTTCCCCAGAATATTATGCCATATCTCAGGCGGGAATGAACATTCGCGAAATATACACAATGAGCAGTATGAAGGCTGACTGAATTTGCAAGAATTCTGAACGCGTAGCATAATGAACTTAATTTTGTGTTCAATTCATTTAAATGGAGGTTCCATTTAAGGTTTGACTGAATTGAGAGACCTAAAAATTTTGTTGCCTTAACATCAGTCAATGGTACACTGTTCATTTTCAATTGAGCACAGAATTGTTTATTTGATATGGAAAACTGCATTAAAACCGTTTTCTTTTCGTTTACTATTAATTTATTTCGGAACCAATTTGAAACATCTGATATTGTACTATTTACGGTTTCTTTATTGCAAAGGATGTTCGTATCATCCGCAAAGAGAACCGTTCTTCCGTTTCGAATCGTCGAGGGCATATCGTTTACGTAAAGTAGGAACAGAATAGGGCCTAAAATCGATCCTTGAGGAACTCCACATGCAATGGGCAAAGAGTCGGAAAGGTGCGTACGTAATGTTCCATCATTCCAGTAAGGTATTTCAACTCTCTGAGATCGTTGTTTAAGGTACGAACATAACCAATCTAGAGCAATACCACGAATTCCATATGAAGGTAATTTGGAAAGTAAATTGTCATGATCAATGACGTCAAAAGCTTTTGAGAGATCTAAAAATAATCCAATAGGTGCCTCGTTTTGATCCAATGATGAGGCGACATCTTTAAGAAAAGAAAATATAGCTGTTTCCGTTGATTTTTATTTTCTAAATCCATGTTGGCAATCTGAAAGCGCGTCGTGTTTAGTGAGAAAGGTTTCCATTCGTACGTAAAAAGTCTCTCTAATATTTTTGAAAAAACTGATAGAAGAGAAATGGGCCGATAATTTTGAATTTCATTTTTGTTGCCTTTTTTGAAAAGCGGCTTAATTTTAGCTGTTTTGAAAATATCTGGAAACGTTCCAGTGCATAAAGATGTATTAAATATGTGAGTTAACGGGTGTATAATGGCATACGTACAAGTCTTTAACAAAGAATCCGGGAATTCATCTAAACCGGACGAATATTTATTTTTTAGTTTACCGATTATTTTGAGAATTTCATAGGAAGAAGTTTCGGAAACGAACATTGTGTCTAAAATTTTGGGTGAACTGTCTGTTTTTGAATTTTGTGGCTGAAGACCCTTAGTGAGATCGGCAGCAATTCTCGAAAAGTATTGGTTAAAGAGATTAGCCACTGTTGCCGGATCGTTCACATTTATATCGTTATATTTTAAAACAACATTCTCTACGGGTTTTCTAGTTGATTTGGTAGTATTTTTTATTATATTCCACATTGCTTTTGTTTTATTATTTGAGTTCAAAATATCCTGATCGTTTTTCATGATTTTAGCCTGCCTTATGACTTTTCGTAACAATGTTTTGTATTTTTAAAGTAGATAAGGAAATCTTGAGATACGTCATGACGTTTAGAAATAAAGTAGAGAGTACGTTTATTTTTACACGATGTTCTAATTCCTTTTGTGATCCAAGTATTACTTTTTCGTGAAATGTTTAATTTTCTCTTTTTAATAGGAAAGCATGCGTTAAAGAGAAATGAAAGCTTTGAGAAAAATAAATTATATTTTTCATTTGTGTCAATAGCGTTATAAACAGCCTCCCATGATTGTTTCAGCAAGTCGTCCGTAAATAACTTTATGTTAACTGTAGCAAATGCTCTGCACATGCGTGTTTTATTTATTGTGTCAGTATTCATGTTATTAGTAATTGTAAGAATTTGTGCATCGTGGCCACTGTAACCTAGATTATTCGTTATTATTTCATATCTAGTTGTGGTTTTGTTAATTATAATTTGATCTATTGCTGTTTGTGATTTAAGAGTATTCCGTGTAGGTACGTTCACTGTAATATCTAAATTAAAAGAATGAATTAAATTGAGAAACTGCTCTTTTTCGTGGGATTCGCTCAGAAAATCAATATTGAAATCTCCACATACAACAATGGATTTAAAAGAGAGATTACTAATTTTGTTCAGAGTTATCTCAAGATTTTCTACGAAATTGAAATAATCTAAAGCTTGCTTTGTTGGAGGTCTGTAGATGCAAAGTAAAATAATTTTGAGCGTAGTAAGATGTACAACTGTTATTTCAAAAACTTTTTCAACTGCATATAAATTGAATTCTGACAAGAAGGTAGAATCAATATTATTTCTTACATAAATACACGAACCTCCGTAAGCAGGGCCTTTATTTGATTCCCTTGCTCTACAATAAGATCCTGCAAGGTAAAAACTAGGAATTTGGAGTGTGTTTAGATCATTATGAGATAACCAATGTTCTGTAAAGCAAAGAACATCTATTTGACTGAGATCACACTCTAATGCTGCCTCGATAAATTCAATTTTATTTGAAAGAGATTGCACATTATGATGCATTATTTGAATCTTTTGAATGTACCTACACGGATGCTTTTCTGCTGCATCTGACTGCAATTGCTATTTATTTATCTCATTTTTACCTCGAGTGCGTGGTCGAAGGAAGTATCGTGTCCCAGCAGTGTTAGGAGGTGAGGAAGGAGGGGTTACAGATGTAGGGGAATGAATAATGGGAGAGGTAGTACAAGGATTAGGTTCAGGGGATAAGGTAATTGGGTCCAAAGGGGTTCCGGAGGATGGAAGAGAACTAGGAGATGTAGGTGGGGATGAATCTTGGATAGGATACTGCTGAGGTGTAAGGATGTGTTTGGCAAGTTCGCTACCGAGTGCATGTTTTCCGACAAGGTTCAAGTGAAGACCATGCCGGGTGAAGTGTTTTTCTGAGAGAAAGTTAAACTCAAATAATTTAACATGTGTGCCTCTCAGATGCAGTTTTAATTTGTTGTTTGCGTGTCTAATTTCTTTGCACAGTGTTGGTTTGTTGTACCAGAAAGGCAGAGTCGAGATTACAATGTTCGTGTTTTGGGCGGCACGTTGTAGTTTGTCAACATGTTGCTCAGGTGCAAAGTGACCACCCAAATTGATGTCATTCTGCCCTCCTATGATGATGACTGTATCCCGTTTGGTGAGAGTTTTTGTGTGGGTGTCCAATTCACTGATCACGTCGGCAAACCTCCCGTTAGGTTTAAACACACACATGACAGAGAAATTGGATGGGAGTTTCCCACTGAGCAGGGAGATTTGTCGCCCATGGCTATCTGCTAAAATTAGTACCTTTTTCGTGGGCTCAGTAGGAATGTTCTTGTTCACTTGTGGGCCAGGTTGCGCAACTCTACGTGTCTTTGTTTCTTTGCGCTTGCTAGCCTGTTTGCGTCGGTTTGTGGGTGGACGTGTCGATGATGGGAGGGGGTAGTGAGGATTGGGAAGGCATGGAAAATCATTGTCATAATCTAACACAGCAAATCTGTTTTGAGTCATGATTGGTTGTGATGATTGTGTTTCTGCTTTCGCGGGTGGACGGTTGAAAGTTTCTGCGGTGTTGCCTATTGTTGTCCAACCGTCTGAGTTTTGAACGACCTCTTCGAGCCTTCGGATATGTTCATCTAAATTTTTGTTTACGTGTGTGAAGGCTTTCAAAAGGTCGGCTTTGAGAGTGTACAGAGTAGAAAGTGTATAGCGAATAGTAGCCATGTCACGAATGCGTATCAAATGCGTGGCAAATATGAGAATAAATAATTAGATGAGAAATCAGATTATGTGTCAAAAATGTTTCCTAAATTATCTTTTTAATTTACGTGTATTGAATTATTTAATTTAAGTTACGTATTTATTTAAAAAATAAAAGAAATGTGATTCTAATTAGTATTTAAATGTTATTGGTTAATTGCGAGTAGAGTTGAGTGTGTTTCCGTTAATAGATCTAAGCTGCAAACTAATAAATACAATTAGGTTACTATACTTTACCTCTTTAAAGGCCACAAAAATTCACCACTTTGATATTCTTTTGAAATCACAAGGTTCAAAATTTTCCGTTACTAATATATGCGAAACTTTGAATTTTGATGTTTTTCACAATTATCACAACACTTTCACTAGTTATATATATTATTTTTATTTTTTTATTATTTTTTATTATTATATATATTATTTTTATGTAAAATAAATACGCTAGGCAATTTAGAAGCCAATAATTATTAGGATTAGGAATTCTGAGTCAGTGAAAGGAATTGTAGTCCAGGGAGTGCAAAATAAAGTTATTTCATAAACACGATATTTATTTCTTAATTATGTAATCATCGCGCTATAATCTCGCGTTTTTTTAAATTTCATCTCGGAACTATTAGAGCGATTTGCTTTTTAAGGGCTTCGTAGCGAAAAATCCTATACTAAATACCGTTTCAAATGCGATTTACTGATTGAAAATCGGACCATTTGTTTGGAAATTATTGTTAATGTAAATTCCCCTATGACAGTGTTGCAATCTATTGAATTTTCATACAAGTGTTTTTCGGTGCTTTTAGCCTTTAAGTATTACCTTAAAATATAAATATTTTCAGACGAAGAAAATATTGGATGACATTACGTAATACAAAAAATATTGGGATAAAGAAATTGAACGATGTTCTAAGAAAATTAATTTTCGTCGATATCTTAAAAATCTGAAGCGACAGTGACAAACGGTTTTCAGATTTGAAATCAACATAAAAACTACATTGAAAAAAGTAAACACCATGCTGCGATAAACAACCTACATACAGCTTTTTATCAGCGTAATAATCAAAGAAGCAATGTGTTTGATTTTCATGTTCATGTATCCTTGAGTAAGAGCCTACCAATTACAGTATTATCGTCAATTACGACTATCGTAGGAATGTTGGGATCTGCACACGATGAGTCATGTAACTTTAGCACCTGCATTTTTTGAACGGTTGAAGTTATTACAATGCAGTTTTCACGGAAGTGCATCAGGGAATGGGTGTTACTTAATACAAATATTCATTTCTGTTTTATCACTTGTATTTTACGAGATATTGAGGTAACTTTGTTTTTAAATGGAACTATGCACATTTTTAGTCTATCGTCATGACGAGAGTAAAAAGATGAATCCAATGATATACATATTGTCATATGTTAGATAAGCATTTCTTGAGTACTTTTGATTTTTTGCGACTCGTATTTAACGGACATTGTAACGCCCCGAGAGCGCTGCATGTCCTTGGCTGGAGGACTGTTACATAAAAAATATCCGTTAAATTATTACGGCAATAAGGGTATTTGTTCCGAAAATTCCGTTTTCCGGGGCACAATTACAATACTCTTTCTTCTGAAGAAGTGCAAGAAAGTAAAAATCTTGACTGGCATCTTAAGTGTCGGTTTCTCGGGGAAAGAAGTGAGGAACATCCTCACATATTTCTCAATGTAAATAGTTAAAACATTTTTACTTTGATTTATGATGGAAAATATTTTATCGTGGAATCGAATTTAAACTGCGCGCGCTTTTTAAGCGACGCGAAAATCGACAATGTCATTAATCCTGAAATTATCAAACTGCCGAGGCGTTCCCAATGTACATATTGTAACCTGATTACTCGATATCGCTTCGATAAGGAATTCTCAGCGTTTCCCCCTGTGTAGTAATCGTCCATATCCCGCAGCCATACGTCAGGGGAGGAGTTCCTCCTGTGAAGTGCCATCTATCGTCGGCTAGTTGAATTCAAACCCTGAGCACCTGCTGGGCACCCACACGCGCACGAGTCATGGCCAACCCAAGAAGGACATAGGCAGATACTACGTAATATATCATAGATGCTGCGGCAGAATCGTGGGCTTTCGAAAACCCGGGTGAAAGGGTAAATCGAATTGATGTCTCCCTCCCTTTTCCTAATCCAAGGCGAAGAACAATGCGATTTCTATACAAAGGATTTTGATAGTGAAGGGTAGCCTCGAGAGGATGCATTCTTTTTGCGCTTCTTTCACAGCCTGATTCCTATGATAACTAGGTTGGCTGGGATGTATTGTTCTGAACGTTTATACTTTGTCTCAATAACAGCATGGTTGTTACCGACAGACAATACAGGCTAATGCATGCTGATTAGAAGTACATTTACATTTTATAATAATTCTACTTTTCCATATTACTCATCATCACTCACATTACAAAATTGTGTTAACTCTCTATCTCTTTTACATTTTCTTTCATCTTACTGGTTACTTTTACACATACTCTTTACACCAGTCTGGTTGTCTAGAGACGAAGTGTTGAACTGCAACGTCAAGTTCAATTTCATTAAAATATTAATATTTTTACAAAGTTGGATGGTTGTTCTACGTTTGTTTCCTAGAATTGTAAAGTTTTTAATCTTGTAAAGTGAACTGTCTTCATTTGACTGCATTTTTGAAAATATTTTGGGCAATTTCGAAAAGTCAGTTCACAAGAACAGATTGCTATGTATTTGTGAAAAGAATGAGGAACGCATTTTGCCAAACTTCTGAAATATATTATTATTAATAACAACAAACATCTAAAAAAATATTTCAAGCAGAAAGAGAACATTTCTAAGAACTGGAGCGTTATTTTTTGTGAAACTGAAAGAAGCAAAGCTTTCCGTAATTAAAACATTTAAGATTTTACTTGGAAAGCTTACTTTAGTTCGAAAGATTTTTAGCAGAATTCTGTTTTGGCCAAATCCTTTTTCCTTTTGAGATGAAACGCAGGCCCGTTCCTTTCACTGAGAACTTTAACTGGGGCAACAGCTATTCGGCTCTTCAAATCTGGATATCTTTGAGGGAGAGGGTCTTAAGTGTATTTCCCCACAAACTTCCTACTTGAAACTGTCAGCGCACTCCTACAGAATTGCCACTGCATCTATCCTTGCCTACTGAGGAATTATCATTAAAATTAAAGTAGTAGTACTTGTAGCTTCCAAAGGAACAGCAGCATTTCACTGAATCTGTAACTGCTCTAGGCAGATGATAAAAGTCCAGCTGACTCCAGACTGTCACTATTTTAGACTGATTACAAAATACAATATATTTGAAATTTATGAACCAATATAAAGTTTCCCTTATATTTTTGTAATCAAAACAACTTCACTTTGGGAATCCTTTCACTTCAATGCCATTGCCAATGACTCGTCTCAAAATTGTAATAATATTATAATTTCAATATTTGCTATTGCTTGAAGAAATACTATTTCTTTTTCGACTATGACAATTTTAAACTTTCTGATACTTCATTTTGGCATTAATTGTAAATTTTAATAATATATATTCAAGGCATTTTCATTTATTATTTAATGTAAGATGATATTTTGATGACCAAAATTTAAAGATCATTTCCTTTTTCCTTCATGAGTTAAAGTAATTGCCAATACATGCAACATAAAATTCTTAGAAACTATGCTAACAAAATCTGAAAAACGCAAAGTAATCATACCATTCCATTGCAGGTTCTACTCCCTGGTTTCCAGTGACTGCCAAGGCACGCTCCCTGAGAACAATATCAATAAATGAATAACATTAAATTGCAATTGTAGTTGAAATAAAAAGGGAATTATTTCTCATTAAGATAATTTTGTTTATCTGAATCAACTTTAAAGCCACAATTTGTTGAAATTTCCAAATTTAAAATTTCAATACACCATCATCAAGTCACTAATCAATTTAAGAAATTTCTGGTTAGTTTTACATGCTATTAAAGGTACAACTGATGACTCTCTAAGTAATCAATAACCATGATTGGTCTTCAAGACTTGTCAGTCACAAACCAAGTACCCCTTATATCTCTATTTATTACTACTATCTTTAAAAAAGGATTAGTTGTCACTCATTTGTGATGTCATTAATATTATTACAGAATGTGTTTATACAGGATGGTCATTCTTTTCCTGAAATAATTCCAACTTTCCCTGGTCTTTTAGATCATTTCTTAAATATTTCACTGACGAGATTTGTAGAATATTTCACACAATTTAAGAAATATTAAAACAAGCCTGAAACTAATTTGTCAGCTCTCTGATTTCTCTACCATTAAGTACAAATTAAAACAAACTCAACAAATAGAAATTGAGCAAAAATAATGCTGTACTATTTTTTTATGCATAAAATCGAGTTTCATAACCATCTCAAATTTTCCTGATTTCTAATGATTCTTCCACAAATTCTCTCATTCTCTCTTGACTTTTCCAGAGCAATGAAGTTCCCTGATTTTTCATATTTTCCAGAAAGTGGCCTCCTGTTAAATCAACATACTGTCACCAAACACAATATAAATACCCTTAAATTCATGCATTCAAACCTGTTACAATATATTATCAAATTGACAGTCACTTATTCTTCTGATTTCCTCCAATTCAACAGAAGATTAAGTTTCTGATAATGCTGACATTCTGTCTCCTAAAAAAGTACCAATTAACAAAATTTCATAGCCTTTTTCTTATGTTGGGTCTATTCAAAAACCTATTGGTCATTTTTTTCGTATGTAAATTTTTCTCCTCCACAGGGGCTGTCCATAAATTACATCATGCAAATTTGGAGTATTTTGAATACCCCCTCTTCTCCTCATAATGCATGCTTGAACCCCCTAAATAATTACGTAACGCTCGTGACAACACCCCCCCCCTTGTAAATGCAAGAAGTGAAAACAAATTATAGCACAGAAGAAACATTTTATTTGTGTTATACATACATTAAAATTTATGATAATTAAACTCAGAATTAGTTGATGATGCTGACTGCACCAAACAAGTTTGGGGCAAGTTTTGAGTGAGGTAAGGATGCATAGGTGAGAAAATTTCTTATCACAAGATGTCCACATGCCATTGTGGATGGAGCATGGGTGAGAGTCTACTGTGCCAATTTAATTGGACTCTAGAATACACTACATATCAGTCTTGAATAACTCTTCACAATCTTACAGATTCAAAAAACATTGATGATAAATATTTCCATTAACTGTAATTTTCAGCATGTTGAAAAATGTACAAAAATAATATATACAATACGTAACTTTCTAAGCTCACAAAACCTTTCTACATCTCTGAAGTACACAAGTGCTCCGAAATAATCAGGTTCCTTCCCAAATCTGCAGCATGTAAAGGTGACATATACACAGAATGGAAAGGGAAAGTCTCCAATTATGGAAAGGTGTCAATTGAGTAGCAAAAAAATAAAAGATTCAGCAAGGCAAATTCATTCAAACAAAACAGAAAATAAAGAGAAGTGTGAAAAATCAAAAAGATGTTATCATTCCAACTTCCAACACAAGCAACAATTAAGTCCTGTAACACAAGTAATGACAATGCTTCTTTTCTTTCTTGTGGTAGGCTAAATCTATGTTGATTTCCTAGATTGTATACATTTATTTGCAGTAAATATGTTAAAATAGGAGCTAGTTGTATTTAAGCGAGGCAACTTATCTTTTCTTACAACAAATTAAGTAAATACATAACTTTATTTACCTTTTCAATTTTGCTGTAACTGTTCTTAGGTCCATCACAATGATGTATTAAGGATATACATACACAAATATACAGACACACACACACAGATATATATTTCATTTCAGGTACTGGCAAAAGAACAATACTCAGACATTATACAGGTATGTCGTAAAATTTGATTCTATTAAGTCAATACATATGCAGAGGTTTTAAGGCCCTCTTAATAGTTACTGAAATAATCATTTGTTTAACGTTAAGAGTTGACTTTTATTGAAATTATCAACTATAAAACACAATTTGTACATGCATTTTTTTGAGAGTGCATTGTGCAGAAAGAGGCTCTACATATGCATTCATGTAGTTTCCTAGGTCCATGCAACCTAGGGTTAAGTTCAGAAATAAAATGAGATAGTTGTTTAAATTTATTAGAGAAAACCATAAAAACTTAAATCAGACTAAATGATTTATCAAAATGCCTAAAATTACATTAATAAAATTCTAAAAATCCAGGCTCTAATGATAATGGTTGAAAATTAGAATATTAAAGATTTTGTGACTTGCATATATTTGGCTAAAAAAGGAAAACGAAGCACAATGACCACAAGTTAAAAACGGATTTGGTTCCATGAACAGGCAACAAGGAAAAGTTGAAATTCTGCTTCCCCATGTTTTTCACATTTTATTAGGACACTAAAACATTAATCTCAAGAAACCTAGCTGAACAGCATTTTGCAAAATTTTTAAGAGTTAAGCCAAAATGCTGCAAACTTAAGATAATACTGCTGCTCTTATTTTCAGACAATATTACAAAAATACTAATATAATTTCACCACTATATTTTAAAACAAAAGACATTCATTTCAACATGGCTATTCAGCATGTGGATTGCAGAGAGAAAGGTGATCAGTAGGCGCCGGACTTTTAGGGGCAAACATTTGTTAATCTAGCTGCTAAAAAGAAAAAAGATCTTCCTACATCCACTGACATCAGTGGAGCAAACTTTACAGCAATCCTTTCATCTAATGACAAATCATCAGGGATTGCAATCATTAAAATATCTGGATTTTTGGCCAGCAGCATTTTTTCAGCTGCTGGCAGTTGCCCCTCCTCAGGTTGATAGTTGCACAAAGGGATTTTGAAGGATTTGAACATGTGAAGTAAGATGTTTTTCATCCACTGCTATGTCATAGCTACAAACATCTCACCCAAGTATATGTCCTGTCTGACAGAGAACCATCTTCTGCACACTGCTTAGCTATTTCCTCCAGTTTATAACTTTTTATTTTGCTCATTTCTAGAATGTTTAATAAAAACAGGATATAAGATCTGGAGTGTACATACACACGTTTTTCAAGACACCTTTCCAGAACACTGCCAACAGTGCACATGTCTGACCGGTTTTTACGAGATTTGCGGCCCTTTGTGGAAGGCAAGATTCTCTGAGTTTAGGTGTAGCATGAGGGGATAGGGAGCACGATGAGCTATAGGATATTTTTTTTAAGATGTCCTTTAGTTACAGATGGGTTGTAGTAAATGTGATCAAGCTCGTAGTTGAAGCATAGGTTGAGAAAACATCAGATCTACCATCAGAAGTGCAGAATGTTACACGTAAAATGGCAACACATGCACCTTTTTGCTTCAGGAAGATATACAGTAAAAAAAGACGGCTCTGTCACTATAACAGGTAATGAACAACAATGAGTCTCCTTTGCTTTTCTACTTTTGATATTAAAAATAAAGGAAATTTATTTTGGAAGAAAGTGTAGCATGGCTTGCACAAACAGTGTCTGATTTAACTTTAAACAGGGTATGTTCATACAATATGCACATTCATAATAAGTGTTTATTGGGAATTATGGGAGAAATAGGGGCAGAGGACAAGATGAGTAATTATAAAGGCATATCCACATTCATCATACATAAAGCTGTTAGGAAGATAATTTACCACACAAATGTTGATTAAATATATATATATAAATAAACCGTTACAATTACAGAATTTTAAAAAATTAATGAAAAAAACACCTAGTACGAAAATTGCCTCATGTCAGTTGCTGTTGTGAATGCTTCTTTCTGAAGTTTGATTTCCAATAAGTAATCAATTTTTAATGTTGGCCCAACATTGTGGAGGTATGCAAACATTAGTCACTTTAACCCTAAGAATATCAAGCTGTCAGTAAACACTACAACATGCCCTTTTATTGCTCGTTTTTTTTTTTGAAATAATAAATACAAATACGTGGAATTAATCACAAATAAGTAATGACCAGACAACAAATACTAAACAACAAAGAAACCTAATAAAAAATATAAAAAAAACACTTAATTTAAAAGTAATACCATGTTTAATTTGAAATTTAAGTTGGAAATTTTTAAAAATCAAGAGACATTGTATGATACAACTCTTTGCTTACAACTTCAGTGCATTAAAACTCTAATACTGTGGATTTTACAAAGTAAGACGCTGCAGACACTCCATTTTGACCTTATTGGAGTCAGAAGTAAGGTTGTATCAGATGTACATATTTGGCGGGAGGAGAGGGGGAGGGGATTGAATGTAATTTTTCCTTCTTTCTAATATGCTAATACCAAAACGAACAAGTCTATTGGAATTAAAGCAACAGAATTCTAGCGACTTCAAAACAAATTTGGGTTTCTTAGAATTTGTAGAATTAATCAATAGTAATTCCAGAAAAGTAGGAGGAACTGGTGACTCCTTCAGCTCAGTCAAACTTGATTTTGTATATTGAAATGTACAATTGCAAAGTATTTAATGAATTTTTCATAGATTAATCTTTAATTATAGTAAAATCTCCATTATCCAGTATCTACTCCATAGAGGAAAAAAAATATTATTTTTTCTGCAAATAAGATCATAATACATACCCAATTGATGTTTATTTATATGTAATATGTATTTTTAACATTGTAAAGTATCATACTTCTTAACACATTTATTCTAAATTAACCTTTCAATTAACACATTTAATGAAATAAAAAATATTTTCATTACCCAAGGTTTCAACTTCCCTTGGACCTCCTTTCCTCTCATTACCATGGATAATGGAGAATATACTATTTTTGAAAATTTGATTTCTTTGAATTCTTTATTTTCCCTGGCAGGGAGTTTCCTAATCCACCACACTACCTGATTCAACGGCAATGGTTATGAAAGGCAAGTATTGTAATTAGTAGATCATGGAATATCGTACAATTGCATATTTTTATTGATTGCACATATCAAAAGGAAATGTTTATAACTTTACCTATCCCAAAAAATAAAACAAATCTCCTCTATTTTTATTTTGTATATTTGCATATTTCAGATATTTTTTCCTTTTACTGCATATTTCAATGTAAGCAGCATATTTAAGTGCATATATCACAGGTTTTGTGTGGGTTGAAGTCACATAATTTTCGTGTATTTCTCTTTCAAAAGAAAAGTTAATTAAACCATGCCAATGCTACAATACCAACATAATATTTCCGATAGTCTTCCGATATGATTCCTTTTGATTGATTCAATTTCTTTCCTGTAACTTTATTCATGCACATGAACTTGGTGAACTGGGTTGAATGTCCCAGCACCTTGTCCACAATGTTATTGGTTTTTTCGGTTATTTTTTTTTTTAAATTATAATATTTGAAAATTATTTTTATTGTGCATTTTTTGTACTAGTGTAAAAGGAAGATTACCTATAAATGTTAACTGTTGCTAACTACATTTTTGTGTAATGCATATTCTTTTAAGTGCATGATTACATGCACATTTGTAACTTTTTTAGTCAATTAATGTCCATAGTCTAGTAATTAGACCTATGTCCTGAGTACGTGTCAACCAATGAAAAACCCATTAATAGAATTTAGTCAACATTGATGCCATGGAAACTCAAGTAATGTAATAAAAAGTAATTTTACGGACACACTACGAATATACCTTATACAGAAGAAAGAAAGAAAGAAAGAAAAAAGGTAAAGTTGTGAACAGAACAAAAATTATTATTTCATAGATAGTTTGATTTGATTAGTCATAGATAGTCATAGTCATAGTGAGAACCAAACGAAATCCAGAAGTTAAAACCCATACCAAATGCAACAAATTAACAATATTTACAAAATTTTAGAATTCAGTTACGCTAATTATATTTTAAGGTCAAACAGCCACAAATATAAGATTCTCTTAATTTTCAATCTCAGCGAGTGAATCTTAATAAATTATTTTATGTCAAAAGGATAAACACAGTGTCATAATTTTAATACCATGTAACCGTTGAAATTAATACAAGATATCACTTCGCTATAACAACTGCACTCTAACAATCTTCATATCATGCTTTATATTTTACTCTTTTGGAGCAATTACTGTGTAATATTATTCGACAACACAAATTTTCCAGTTCAGTAAGAATTGCCTGTGAATATCCACAACAGATCTCAGGACTGAAAAAAAATGGTTACCAAATTGAAATTGGCATTCAGAAGTTATGTTTTTTTACTATATTTTCATTTTAAATGTTTTACAATTGTTGGCATTTATTTGAAAAATACAGATCTTCAATATTCTGCTGAAATAAATTATTTTACTTCAAAAACACACATAATTTCATAAACATAATTAGCGGGTAATTTGCAGGATCAGTTTGGTGTTCTGCAAAATTCCTAGTTTACAATAATGATGAGTAATGGAGTTATGGGTTTGTAGAAAATAATGAAATATATAATGTGATTATTATAAAACAATTCCATCACCTTTGACCAAATCGCAGAAAATCATCTATATGAAATATTAAGCAAAAATTGGAGAGTGCAGCGTGGGCACAATTCAAGTGACACAATGAAAGGATACATTTTCAATCATTTAATATTTCATATTTTGAAGGGAAACAAACTCAGAAGTTGAGCTTGAATTACTCCTCACAGCCCTGAAGAGGGTTTTGGAAAATAATTTTGTTTAGGCTTTTAATATTTGGAAAATTGGGCACAAACATGTTTCAACTTTCCATGATTTTAAAATATATACACACCCACACACACACACACACACACACACACAAATATATA
>BLKR01015939.1:0-43587 GCA_011170035.1 Teleogryllus occipitalis
ACTCAAAATTTACGATCCAATAAAAAACTTGATAAAATTTTTTGTAAATAAATTGGAAACCCAAATATTCTAAGCTTATAAAGTAAACCATCATGCCATACTTTATCGAACGCTTTTTCAACATCTAAAAATAACGCAAATGTTAATTGTTTCTTTTGAAAACTATTCGCTATAAAATCTGTAATTCTCAACAATTGTTGTGTTGTAGAATAATTAGATCTAAATCGAAATTGAGAATTTGGAAATAAATTAGTTTGTCTATATTAGGAAGTCTGTCGAAACCTAGAGATTTATTATTTTTAATTTTTGTTATAATAAATTTAATTTCTGAAGGAGAAATACATTTGATACGTTCGGGAACTGTATAAAATGGATCTTCAAGATTTTTTAATATATTTCAATGAAAGGAATAATTGATAATCGGATTATCGGTAAATGACCTACAAAATTGTTGTGCAAATAGTTCCGCCTTTTCAGAATCTATAGTAGCAATTTTATTTGAATCTTTTAAAGTAGTAATTTGATGTTTCTCTTTTGTTATAATTCAAATAGCAGACCAAAGTGATGAGGAATTCGGCTGAAGTTGGGATACATAATTATTGAATTTAGAATATCTATGTTCTTCTAATTTCTTTCGCACAGTATGAGTTAATAAATTTAATGATTTCTTGATTATGGGATCACGAGTAAGTTGCCATTTACGACGAGTAATGTGTTTAATAGTTATTAAATTTAATATTTCTTTAGGTAAAATATTAAAAGATAATTTTTTGGAAGGATGAGAATGAGTTGTTGATAATTCTAATGCCTTTTTAACATTATTTATAATAATAAAAATTTCATTATCAATGTGAGAAGAAGTAAGTAAAGAGGAAGGATATTTTGTAAAGCATTGCATATAAGAATTCAAAATAGTCCAATTAATCTTTCCTTTAATGAGAGAATTATTATACTCCGTGGATTTTGGTCCGAATTTAAAGCAGGTATACAATATTGCACTATCGGGAAACTAATATTTTGAGATATGACAATATCAAGAATATCAGGAGTAATTTTGGTATTATGTGAATAATAAGTTGGCTGTGAAGGAGCATGAACTGAGCAATTATTTAGAGTGAGTAAATTATACAATATTTGACCTTGTGGAGAAGTACTATTACATCCCCAAGCTTGGTGTTTGGCGTTGAAATCACCGAGTAAAAGTGTTTTAGAATTGTTATTTAATAATAATTTTAGAGTTATTTTAGATAATTGTTTGTTGGGTGGTTTATATGCCGCTATTATATTTACAGGACATATAGAAAAGAAAACAGTGAGAGCTACTAATTCTAATTCAGAAGAATTAGGAACATATATTTGTAAATGTTTGATTTTTCCACGTATGAAAATTGCTACACCTCCTCCGGTAGTGATAGAAGTTTTGTCTTCTCTATATATTATATAATTTGGTATAGAACATTTTTTTGAATGAGTTAAATGTGTTTCTGTAACACAAGCAATGTCTATGTTTTGACTGTATAAAAAGTGTTTAAATTCAGCTAGCTGACGTAGAAGACCATTAGCATCCCAATTTAAAATTTTTACTGTAGTGTGATCCATTATTGAATATTCATAGAATAACATCTTGAATTAATCGATGTATTTGTGGAAGTAAAGAGTTTAATATTTGATTTGTTATAATGGGAATGTAAGAATTTAATTCTGAACTATTAAAAGGAGAAGAATTAAAAGTATTATTAAGATATTGTTGGGATTTTGTAGATATAGAAGAGAAGGGAAGAAAAATTATTCAAATCTATAGCAGGAGAGGAAGTTATAGAAGACGAACTCATAGGAGATTTAACGGTGATAGGGGGTTTATTTTTTGAATAATTTTGATTACGTAATGGAGAAGATAAAGGTAACTTTTGATTAGAATTTAATACTGAATTTGCGTTAGAATTTACAGAATGTTTCTTAAAGAAAATACATCCTCGATAGTTAGTTGTGTGCTTCTCAAAACAGTTTGCACATTGAGGAGTAGAATTTTTTTTTTTACATTTTGAATAATGATGATTCTCAGTACAATGTACACAACGAGGTTCTAGAGTACAGTTGGCCTGAGTATGATTAAAGTTTTGACAATTTTTACATTGTATAGGAAAATTTGATTTAGAACGAAATTTAATTTTGACAATGCTATTAAATAATTTATCCAGTTTTATGATATCCCTATTAAGATCATTGTAAGTTCAAGGGCACAGATCTCTAAAGGCTGGCGATTTTTATTAAATAATCTATAAACAGATGTAATAGTATATGTTTTGGATAATTCAGTTTTAATTTCTTCATTGATGTAGGAAATAGGAATATCATACAACATAGCTGATAAGGTTTGTTGCATCGGATCACGATAAGAAAAATAGCGAATTTTATTTGTATTGCAAAAAAGTCTATACTTTCTAAAGTCCTCTATGGAGTTAAAGAAAATGGAAATATAGTCACTTTTAATTTTGGTAGTGAAATCTAATTGTGCTATTTGTTTAATTTCTTAAATAAATGCACCAAAAATTACTTAATATTTTAGAATTTTTTGCTATGTTAATTGGAGGGAAGGAAGTTTTGTTCTGTTTACATTGATTCATATCTTGAGATGTAGAATTAAAATCATCTACTTCTTCTGGAAGATCTTGATATGGATTGGAAGTAGGGACAGAATAAGATGCAGAAGTCAGTTAAACGTTTGCGTTTAGAATTATTATGATCACTAAATGTTATATTTTCAGGGGGTAATGAAGCACTGGAAGAAGAAGAAGAAGATTTAGAGAACTCACTTGTAATCACTGTAACTGCTTGATTTAGAAGTTCTTGTTGAGAATTAAGTTTTTGTTGTAAATCTTGAGCGTGTTGTTTGAGGTACATTATTTCTTGTTCTAATGCATTAATTCTTGATTGAGACATCATAACTAGCTCATTATTATTTGGAATTTCCGGAATATTACATAAGTTGGGAGTTTCCATATGTTTTGGATTGTTTATCAGATGTAGTGAGTCAGTTATAAGCTGCCCCGTAGGGCAACTTGAAATGTACATTAAATACTGCTGAAATCACTTGAATTTCTTAGTTCAAAAGAAGCAGCAAATGATTCAGAATATGATATTAGTACTTGATGTCCGTAAGAACTATCACAATATTCACTATTTGATAATATACGTAAGAGGATATTACAGTTGATCGACTTTTAAGTCAAGGCCCCGTGGTATCGTCATTGACCTTGAAAAAGGGAGATTGGCCTCATGGCAAAAATTTTATCTTTAAAAACTTTCACTTTCAACCTCAAAAAATGTGTTCAATTAAAACAATTCATTATTTAAAATTAGGAAGTGTACATTAATATCAGATTACTTTTATTCTTATGTGAGATTGCCACGTGATTAATGCATTTGGAATATGCTACATCTACAAGTTTCCGGTTAAATGTTTCTCTTTAAAACATAGACGTTCCCGGCTTAAAACAAAGGGAGACACTGCATTTCTAGCCCCTTTTGCCATTAAACATTTTTTATATTCACATATGACATATTTCACAGTTAAGTGGATAAAATATACCACAAAGAGAATTAAATTACCGAAATAAAACGATTAATCAGGTACGAGCAAGGGGGTGGGTTGCTTTGAAAATCTTTAGGGGGCCGCGGTCTCACTGACCCTCTTCCGCGCACGCCTTTAATTAAAAACCATAAAAAGCAAGAATAAAAACATTTGAATTTTAACTAAAAAGAAATTACCTATTGTTGTTTTATGATTTTGTTGAAATATTTATACCATATCATAGTGTAATGTTCTGTCCATTTTCCTCTCCTTTGCCAGTCAAACCTAGGGAAAATTAACTAATAAAACGTCTATGTTACACATTTAAGTAATAAAATATTTTAATGAATTTCAGAATTACAATTATAACAATATTCAAATTGAAATATTACATTTGCCTCATGGTTTTGAAAATCATCTGACACGTGATAATCATACTCTAAAACTAAAAAATAATCATTCGTCATTTCTGAAAGAAAAACAGTGATAACACCAAATTCTATCTAAAGTTTGTATCGTACTTTTTTCTTCGGTGTAAAGTACCCTGGAAAAACACCAGCCCTGTAGACCTATATAATACGGCGTCGATAATTACAAAACCGATTTACGTCAAGAAGAATCAACTAGATTTTAAAGACGTATTGGCATATACATATATTACATATATGTATTAAAAATTTTTAGAATTAGACAGATCACATCAGGTTCATATTACAGAAATTAACTTCAAGATTCTGCATGTCAGTTAACACTACAAAATACATTCCATTGAAGAGCCACATGTGTAAATATTAAGCTCAATGTTAATGTTCTTAGTTCACAGACAATGCAGTCTAGCGGCAAATACCACCTTATGATGATATTAGTATACGTTTTCATATTCATGGAAATTCTGGTGACATCAATGATTAGTGAAGTCACCGCAGACTGTTATTCAGCGGGAACAGCATACTTCAAACTTTTCCTCCAGAGCCAAAGGAACGCCACAGGACACCGCAATGTCAAGGTAATGCAATCTCTTTATTCTTTTGTGAGTGATTCTTAGCTAATGATTCTAACGCATTGACTACCGAGTGCTATTCGACTTTTTCTCTGGTTTAAAATTCTGTAGAATAGTGCAATAAATTGATGTGACAACGGCTTTGGAAGTCGGGAGTACCTCCAGAGTTCTCGCCGAAACGATTCTGTTGACTGCAAATATAGTATAGCTGAGAGGCGAGTATATTCTGACTCGTCTGTAGCTAATCGTGTGGGAGTTGCGTGATTATACGCTTACGTCATCGATCGGGGGCTGGGTTTCGGAGAGGAGTTTCGAAATTCACGTCAGGCGACAGATAAATCAATCATAAGACCGCCCAGAACTCTTGGTGTAGACCAAGAGTTCCCAACCTTTTTCAGGCATCAAACTCTTACTCGTAAAAGAATGGTTTGCTTCGTGGACCCCTTTTCAATTTTTTCTTTATACAAAATTAACATAATACAAATAATACTACACAACTGACTTCAAGATAAAAATTAGGCAAATAATGTGAATACGGTTCGGGCATAATGCTTAGATTTATTTATATTTTTATTTTAACCATTACTATTTTTAAAGTTACCAATACAAACAAATTTTCACATACAAAACCACAAATAGTTGTGCTAAGTTTTATTTTATTAATACGGTTGACATGAAATTCGAAAAGACGAGCCAATTATTAATTTATTAATAGGTCAATTGTAACTTTATATAATTAAAAATAATAATAAACTTCATAAATATGTTTTGTAATCAATGGAATTTTGATCTTAATCCCATTATTAGTCGGTGCGTATTCGGATATTGACCCTGGATCATCACAGACCCCTTTCAAAATGTCCTCGCCCCTAGGGGGGCCGAGAGCATCATCTTTATTTATTTATTAAAGGATCTCTCTCAAACTAACAGTGGATACCTATGGTCTTTATTTGTATTACTACAGATGAGAATTTTCTTCGACCTTTTTCGTTTATTATTATTATTATTATTATTATTATTATTATTATATAAATATATACAATATAAATTTAATAATAATAATAAATGAAAAGTTCGGAATAAAATTCTCATTTGTGGATTATAAATGCCAACTAAATGAACGTCGGAACGAAAAATCTTGTCGGTCCGAAAATTGATTTTCTTATAAAGCTGATCACCGTCCATTGTAGAAAACTCCCAGTTTTCTTTGACGACCTCTAAATCTTCGTATCGAAAGGTTTAAGCGAATGGGGTGTGGCAAGGGATGATTGACAATCAAACCGTCATATCCATCAATCGTACAAATCTCTCTTAATTTTACAATGCTTGCGTTATATTGTTTTTCAATGCTCTTCTGATTTCGTTATTTAATTTCAACATTTCCTTGACTGAGTTTTCCAGGCGCTGCCTTCTTTGTGATGCTACATTTCTCTACTTCGACCTCCCAATCCCAACAAAGTTTTACTTCTCCATTTCTAGATGAACGCCAAGTGTATTTTCCACTTCCTTCGAGTAAAGACACGTTCTTCTTAACATTTTCAAGTCTAGTATCTCTTCAAACTGTATTTACATTCTAATAATTCTCTCGTAACTAGTGAATTAACATTCAAATCAATAACACTTATTTTGATGGATTATTTCTTGATTTCGGTTATGAACAGCTACCATTAAAACTACGAATGGCTGATTGTTAAGGCTTCGAAATTGTTTTTTGAAGGTTGTGGGAAAGCGTTTGATTCGGAGGCGACTGCGTATTGACGGACTGAAACTCCTAAGGATAAAAGATTCGGTTCTCTGGAATGTCATAATTGTTAGCACATGCAAGCCTCAGAATTTTGTCACAAAGGCTAAGTATATCAAGAACACGCTTACGTGTTGCGTTCGTGTTGTTTATTTCTGTACGTTGTTGCAATTTCTGCCTCGAGACAAAATCAGCTAGTTTGATTGTATGGCTTTGCCATGCGATACCAGTGTACGCAAAGACGTTACACCAGTTACATACTGATTGCTATGACGGATAACAAACTCGGACGCAATCAACTCAAAAATGCCCTAGCTTAGAACGGAGTTGTCCCAAGGAAGGTTGATAATCGTGCATTAGAGGTTAGAAACCAAATTTAAAAAATGCGAATGCATTATATGGTAACACAAATAAATTTACTTTAGTGTTTAATTTCGCACATTTAAAAACTGACATTCTCCGTAATGATTTTTACATGTTATGGGCTTGTGAGAGAATAAATGGCAAATCTTACCTCACAAAAATCCCAGGACCTCTACACGTAATTCCCTCACTCTTTGTTAATGCTTTATTTTTTCACAGTGACTTCAAAGTCTGTTTCGTTTCTGTCGCTGACCTTGAATAAATCATTAACCCCTAATTGTGCGTGACTCTGAGAAACTGGAGGGGTTTGGAGAGAGATAAATCGGAATGCCAGAGCAGAACATTAACAAACGGCCATGGGCCGCGCACGACGTTTCTTTCTTTGTCTTCTCTCTCCCTTCACTCATACACTTACATTTATGTACTACACTACTTTGCTACTGGGATGATGAACCATGGACTGGGACTATGCCCAACTGGAGGGATTATCTGGAGGGGGAGATCAGCTCGCTGACGCGACGTGCAGGCTGGCGCCGGATATCACCATCTACCAGGCTAGGAACATCTCCACCACCAGGTTATCGCCAAAAATTATCAATAAATGCTCTTAAAATGTTTGTATAATACCCTAAAAGTGAAGTAAAATTACACAAAAATTTTGGATGAACATCTCACGTCGTTGGATATGATACTGATATAATCCAGGAATCTTCCATTCGTCCAAGTAAACTCAGATCGCAAACGTTTGGTTTGGACTGTTCTTTTCCAGGAAATCTCTGTCTTTAGTAATCCCGAAATCGGCTGAACCGACAATGGTGCCTATATGCGTCACAACTTTAAATTACATACTCACAACTGCTGACAATTTCTGTGCGAAATAATCGAATAGGTTGCTCAGGAATTCTAAGAAAAAAAATTGTATCTCGCAAGTATTATTTGAAGCAAATACCGTTAAAATGACATTAAAATAAATGAAATTAGCGAAAATGCATTAAAAATCACGGGAAAAGGTAAAAAATGACATATTTGTCCAAATCGACGAAAAATGCAAAAAACAAAGACATAAAATGGGTCATTTCTTTTAGTCACAGCATAAAATTAAAGTCTATACTAAACGGCATTTTTCTAAAGAAAAGAAAAAAAAATCATTAAGATCCGCCTCCTAGTTATAACACCCTACACACACGGAAGAAATGACAACGCCAGTTGAAGCACACCACTACGCTAATCTATCATTGATAGATCCAGGTCAGGGTTGCCATCTGTCCTTTTAGAGGACATGTCCTCTTTTTTAATATTGTCCTTCTGTCCTCCCTCTTGTTTTAAATTTACATGGATTGTTCTCCTCTTTGTCCTATTGAATTGAAAATAACACTGGCACAATTTTAAAGTAGTTTTAATTCATTAACGGGACTTCACATCCTGAATATCTGCATTTTTATCAAATAAATGGCCTGTATAATAGATCATTAGGCTTATTTAAATATAAAACTTATTTATGCTTATTGTTTGGTGGATAACGAACGTGAGTGTGGGACTTTCATTTTTAATGACGCAAAGTCTAATATGATTTTTTAAGATTATTAATAGTTAGAAATTGTTCACTACTTTGTCTATACGGAATATAAATATGTAAAATGTCCTCCTTTTCATTGAAATGTCCTCCGCTGGGAAAAAAATTCTGGTAACCCTGTTGCAGGTGCACCTCCAAAGCCGGGCCACGCCTGGCAGCAGCGCATACGACCTGAGTGGACTGGAAGCGTGGCAGAGCGTGAGAAACTGCGATGGCGTAGAGGTCTTCGACACCGGGGCCATCATCTCAGGTACCTGCCAGGGAAGTCTCTTCTAACAGATGTTACACGCTCAGTAGGAAATTTTTTGACATGTCACTTATTTACCTCTTTCATTTCGGCGTTTCAGACAGGTTTGAAAATTCTTAATGCAAAGAAGAAAAATCATGGTTTGAAATTTGAAAAACACCATTTTTATTCCTTTGACATTTTTCTTCCGAAAGCAGAAACAAATATAGAGGCAATAAAAGTAGGAGAAAACATTTTGTACGCAGGAGCATGTAGGTTCTAACTTTATGTTGTACTAAAGTTCATAGTGCGTAACAACTATGCCTCGGCAGAAGCAGTCTTCCCGCGCTCTCTGCTCTTTCCGTGAGGGCGCTTCATTGATTGATTTAGTGATTCTGAGCGCGTTAAATGCTAAGGTCATTATTTCCATCAGTGTAGTGCATGTTTTCCCTCGGGAGGTCGCGAGGATCTTTCTCCCACCAGATGGGGAGATCCGGCGCCGACCTACCTTCCTCTGGCGGGTTTTCCCCAACCAGGTATCTCTCACCAGCAGGACACCGCCTCACCCGGGACAAACTCTAAGTCCGGTCTCTCGGTACGTGTGGTAATACACTGCATGTTAGTGTAAGTGTGTAGAAGGGGTGAGGAGAGGACAAGGAAGAGGAAGGAAAGATCGCGCGCGGTTCGTGCTCCATGTGTTAGGGCACTGCTCCGGCATTCGGCTGGTGTTGATCGGAGAAATCACTGAAAACTACCGATCAGAGCAGCCAGCCGCTAGAATTCTCCTCTAGGCAGAGACTGAACTCGTCCTAGCTATCTAGGTGTTGAAAGTCCTACCACGGTCGGAACTCGAAGCTAGGACCTCCAGGTGAGAGGCACTGCTGTGTCTCTCAGAAGATGCCCTGACCTACCTCTCCCGGGGTGCGCACTTCATTAGCTTTCTTGAGCAGGAGATCCTTAGCGAATACCCGCTACCAGTTCTCCACTTTTGATGTTTTTCTGTCCTGTACCTATTCTGAATGAATATTTTTAATTAGATGAAAATCTGATTTTTTTCTTCACGAATGCATGTAGAGCGCTCAGCTGGTAAAACACTATTCCTTTCATTTATTCATTCCGACTTGATGGCATCCAGGCTACGAAGAGGAAATATGTTGCGTCAACCGAAAAGCGACTGCTATTACGTGTCGCTAGGAAACCATTGCCGGTGTCATCACGTGGCACTCAAATATAAAGCACGAAGAATTTCAGGAAATATATTCTCAATACTTTAATACTGAATGTTTTGATTCACTGTCGGCTTTAATTTCTCTTCACAGCGCCACCAGCTCGTGTGAGGCTCCCTGACTACGAAGTGTTCCCGGGATTGGGCTACTACAAGTTCCACACGAAGTCCGTCACCTGGAGCGAGGCGTACTCCATCTGCGTCAGCGAAGGCTCCTATTTGCTGTTCCTGACGAGCGAGGCCGAAGCGCACGTGGTGAGGCAGTTCCTCAACAGAAAAGTGACGGTGGAGGCGCCCACGTGGGCTGGCTGGGCGTGGGCGGGTTTCCATGACCGCGGCCTGGAGGCGGACTACCGCACGGTGCTAGGTGGGTATTCCACTCCAGTAGTAAGCTCAATAGAATCACTTCGAAGAATTAAAAATGAAAAGTTGAACCACTGATGGGTCAATAGAAGTAGCCATAAATCACCTTTTGGAGGTTTTCTATTTACTCAATTCGCCCAGAGTAATACTGTTTTCATTCTGTATTATAAATTTCTATTTTCTAGCCGTAAGGCAGGATAATTCGTGACTGCCTTCGCGCTTCTTTGACTTACATTTGTGTCTGTAGAGAACGTGATTATCTCTCATTGGGATCTTCATTTAAATTCCATAGTTAAGAATTAAAGTGCCCAAACATTTCCGATGCTCAAATTTAGTAAATTACACATTAAGATGAACATTTGAGAAAACATAAAGTATATTATTATTCAATAAAAGTATCAATCGGGCTAAAATGTACCCTTGTAGGTTGTGCAAAATGAGACATTGATATCTTACGATTATATGAGGCTGCTACATCTCCTTGTCAGGAGAGGATTTATATCAAAAGAGACCCTAATCATGATCACATTATGATGTCCCTTATAATATTGAATTATTGAACGCTGACAATCCAAATTATATTAAAATATAAAATATGGCTTTTTGCAATATACAAAATAAAATATTAAAATGAAAAATACAATAGCAAAATGTACCTACGTATTTTAATTAAAATAATTTTCACCAGTTTTTGTTTGCCAGTAGTTTCGAAATGCATTCTAAATTTTTACTTTCTCGCCTCTTACTTTTACTTTCTCGCCTATGTTGTGAAGAGAAAGCATTGTAATGCTGCAGCAAAAAGCAGTGACTTTTCGTGAGCGAAAATGAATGGAAGCGATACACATTGAATTTTTTTCTTTTACTTGCGATATTCCAACAATACAATAAATTTTAGCATTATTTCTAACTTTTACAATTTTAAAAAAGCCTGAGATTTCAACAAAAATGAAACACGCACAAGGGTTTTTTGTTTAATCGGTTGAAATTTTTCTTTTAAAATTTTTAGAATTCTTCAAATAAATTGCATTAACCGCAGTTGCAGACGTGAAGAAATCACGTGAAAACTATTTGGTTTACATTGAATTGTACATTAGCTTATTTAAAGATAAAATATGTGTAAAATAGATTTTTAAGAGAAAAGCCTCTATCTATTTATGCTATAATAGTTTTTTGTCTTTTTTGAAAAATATAGACTTGGCACAAAATGGGACCAGAACCAATTTTTTACCGTTCTTTTATACATAAGAGAAAAAAATTGGAGCAGTTTTTGAGAAAATATTTTTAAAATGGCCTTTATTTCACGCAAAATTACGCGAAAACGAATAACATTTTCGGAAAATTGTTCATGACCTTATTTCAAGATCTGCCTTTGATCAACAGATTTCTTTCAAAAAATATCTCTATCTTCAACTTTGTTGTTGCAGGATGACATCGAAAAAAAGTTTGAACGTTTGCAATGATGGAAAAATCAATGATTTCATCAAAAATAAGACATGCGCCATTCTCTTAAAGAGTTATTTATGCTATCTGATAACAAAGCATAATGAAAAAACTGTTCCATTTGTTTCATATAAAGAGCCACAACACTCAAAATATCCGTTTCAAACCCGCAGAGTTGAGTTTTTTTGGATATAAATTTTGGAGAAAATCGTCTAATCTGTTTAGACGTTAAGCGTTGACACCGCATTCGGACGGACAGATGGACGAACCGGCGAATGGACGGACGGACGGACAAATGACGGACGGACAAAGAAACAGACGTTTCACCGTCAATCGAATGCAAATTCATCATGTATTTCCTACCAAAACTTCTCTCATATTTTGGATGCCAAATATTGGACTTATATTTTTAGGGCCAACAATTGCCTCAGATTTCGACATTCTAAATGAAGAAAACTATTATGCAATGTATTTGTGTAATAAATATTTTCTGTTGCAGGAGGTGCGTTAAATGAAACCGGCTACACGAAATGGTACCCTGGACAACCTGATAATAAGCCTTGGGGCAATGAACCTGATCAGGATTGTGGGTCGTTTAACAAGGATGCTTTGTTAGACGACTTGCCTTGTTTAGGAAAACTTCCTTTCATTTGCAAGCAACCTATATAATGAATTTAAGTACCACTATACGAAAAAATATTCTTTATTGAAAATGATAATATTAATTTCACGATAATTATCACGGCAACCATTTGGAATGATCGATTTTTCCTTATATTGAACAAAACATTTTGTTTGTATTTTTTACACATTACTTCAGGCACTGGATTATGAAAAAAAGGTTTAAGTACCTTCAAAAACGCTTAATATTTTAACAAAAACCTTGAGGGTTTATTACGTTGTGTATTACATTAAACACATTTAATTGAGTTTTATTTAATACAACGTGCATGGTGATGTATTTCCGATCGTTAAGCGTGGGTGGAAGGGAGAGAAAGAAAGAGAGAGTTAGGAGGAGGGGAGGGAGAGAGAGAATTAGGGGGGAGGGGAGAGAGAGAGAGGGAGAGAGAGAGGGAGAGAGCGAGAGGGAGAGAGAGAGGGAGAGAGAGAGGGAGAGAGAGAGGGAGAGAGAGAGGGAGAGAGAGAGGGAGAGAGAGGGAGAGACAGAGGGAGAGAGAGGGAGAGACAGAGGGAGAGAGAGAGAGGGAGAGAGAGAGAAACAATGACGGAGATCAAATTCAGTATTAAAATTTGAACTAAATAAACCTTGGGCATTTTATGTATGCATTGTTAATAAATTGTATCTCGTATTTCGCATTATATGTACAGTGTGAATGAAAAGTGAACAATAAATTGGAAAATACACCAAACTAGTTGTAATAGGAGCATATTCTTTCGTATATTATTGATAACAGTTACGTATCATTACATCCTACATCCATCAGCCATGTTTTAGAAAACTAACCATAAGAAGCGCAAGGCTTTAAAAAATTCACATCTTTATTTTCTTTCTTTAAACAGGGCAAAGTGAAATTGGATTTCGGCCGTTGATTACTGTGAATCTGCCTATATTACGTATTCCTAGAGAATGAATTTTGATGTAAATACATATTTTATAGTTACAAGACATCTACATTCGATATTTTTTTTAGAGATCCATGACAATCGGAAGGAATAATAAGCATTTTTAGCATACCGGGTCACAATTTTCCCCGAAACGAACCACTGTTTTCGTCTCAGCAAACTGTCAGATATAACCGGGAAGTAGAGCGTATAATGAGAGCACTTCGTGAGACTTTCCCTGCAGCAAGGGTTGTCCATGGTATTGGCGAGAACAGCGTGGCCAAAACTGACCAAACTTTGTTTTTCCTAGTAACTTCCAGTGCGCGACGGCAACTAATTTTTTCTCAGCACATATAAGGAATATCTTTCAATAGAAAAGCATACTCAGGCCACATTTCAGGCATTGAACCTGTTGAAAGACTCCTTGTCAGTTCAAAAACATAGTTGGAACGAGTGGGTATTTACCGTTTCTGGACGTGTCAACTTCTACTTAATTATTCCCGTAAGTGTACTGGAGCTACATTGCGGATTGTGATGATGTTCTGTGACCGTCCGTTTTCTTAACTGCTTCGAAAACGTGTCACATGAGACCTAATAGAGAGCGAGAGAGATGATCAGTTTCAACGCGCGCCAACGCGGAAGAATACGAAAGAATGCTAACTGAAAATTAGGTCAATAGAGATCGCCACAATAGATCGTGCGAGACCGGTAGTCAGACGAAAGTTTTTTCTGAGGTTAGCAGCTGAACTGGGCAGACGTAAGGACGACACGCCAGGGATTCATATTGCAGCGGACTTCAGATTGACATCTTTTATAAAACTCTTCAGGAAGATAAGAAGAGGTAAATATCCCATTATAAATTGATTTGAACGTAATCTTGAGAGAAAGATAATAAGAGACGTTGTGAATTTATAATAGGAGAATGAAGGGAGAGGAGTTTTTGAACATGTGGCAGTAAATTAATAGTTGCATTCAATTTTTTCTTTCCAGTTTTATTATTTGCTCTCTTAAATTTTGTGCTCGCATAAAAAAGGTTGATCTCTGGATTTAATTCAACACTCTGAATATCCAGTTGGTTATTAAATCATAATTGGAAGTCAATTAAAATTTATATGAGAGTACGATAATATAAACCTTGTACGAGACGGAGAACGCGTTTCTGGTGGGCAACTGTGTTCTTAACCCGAAGTTCCGACGCTCCAAGGCCACCAACACCGAGGAAAGGGTAGAAGAAAGCACAGCTGATTTCCCGACGCGGCCGAGAAGAATAAAAGTAAGGTCGTGCCAAATGAACTGTTTTTATATGGAAAGGAGTAATTCATTTTAAACAGAAAGCTTATTCTGAATTCTTTACGTAGAAAGAGGGGAGAGTAACATATTTGCTATGCTTAAAGATAAAGAAAGTAAAAGTACATTTGTTTCCTATTTCTAGCACGTGAGGACAGAATCAATATTTTCTTTTAAAAGGATTCGAAAATGTAATATTGTAAATTAGTGAATAAGTCTGAGTAAGAGACGAATTACAATATTAATTATTCTCTGAATTTTTAGAGAGAGAAAGAGTATTTCATTTTAAAGCAGTGTTAATTCAGAATTACTACCTTTGATTCTCAATTTGTTTTATTTTGTATAAAGTAATATTTTTTTAACGATTCTCAGTATTGCTGAGTGTGTTCATTGAACATTTGTGTTATAAATGAGAGTAAGAAGTTGTGTATCGAGTCATTAGTGTGTGTTGGGTTTTTTCTTCCAGCCAGTCATAATTATTCTGTATTTGATTTTTTGAGTGTCATTTCATGTCATTGTCACAGCAGCAATATTTCTAGAATATACTGAAATAAGTGAAAAGTGATTCTAACTCGAGTTTTTAGTTATTTGCATCCAATCCAAAACGTTCTTCACGACCCTGACCTCCCCTATTCTTCTTTTTTTTATTATTTGTGTCCACGCTGGGACGTCTTACTGAGCTAGCTGACCATCCGGCGAATTGTGTTCGCCACCCCCAAGACATTTCAGGTCGGGTGCTGGCCTTACGGCTTGAAACCGACGCGTGGGTCGCAGTTCATCCCTCGCGGGAACGTGAGATACAGGACCTACGATCTACACGACGGCTTGCGGGATAATTCCCCCTCCAGGTACATCCCCCAATGGGAACCACACAACTGGGACAAGTTCTAAGCTCCCGACTTGTTTTTCAGCATGCGTTGTAGGGCAGTGAATTTAAAGTGTAAAGGTATGTGTAGGGAAGGGAGAGGAGGGATCAATAAAGAAGCAAAGATCGTGGGCAGTCCGTGGCACATTTGATAGAGCATTGATTTGCAATTTTTTGCCTGGTTCTGATAGGAGAAACCACGGAAAACTACCGATTAGAGTAGCCGGTTGCTAAATTTTCCTCCAGGACTGGCAGAATTAGTTCGAGCTAATGTCTAAACTCTCCGCCGTCGTGATTCGAACGCTAGGACCTCGTGGTTAACCCCTCCGATCCGTCACTGAATACGCACTAAAAAAGTTCGTAAGCTCCTTATTAAAACACTCTATATTCTTCATATGTATTTTATACTTTTAAAACTCATATTATTGAGTGATGAATGGTATTCAATTCCTTCTGAAGAAATAGAACGTTTTTCATAGGTCCTTAATTCATTTTCAGGTCTGATCGGCGACATTTTGTGTTCGAAATTTAGAAACAGTTCTTATAGAGAAATTTTAAACACTATAATTATTTTTAATTTTTTATAAATCAATCTCATCTTACAATAAGAGGCTATAAATGCTATCATACAACTCATCCGGAAAATACAGCGAAAGGTGGTGTTGCAATATTTCTTAAAGATATTGTTAACCATGACGAAGAACCAAGATTCCAAACATAATGGATACAAGTAGCGACAATAAATATTTCTACAAAAGAGCATAAATATATCGTCTCTGCAATCTGCAGTCCACCGAGACATAATATTAAAAAAGAACGCTACATGGAATTCTTTAAAACTCTAGTTCATTACTTCATTATGGGAAGCGATTACAATACGAAACATAATTGTTTTGGTTCGAGATTAACTAAAACTACAGGCCGAGAACTTTATATAGCTGGTAGTGATTTGAAATGTACTTATCTTTCTGGTGGTGGCTATACATATTCGCTCACAGATCCTCATAAACTTCCAGATCTGATTGACTTTTTTGTTGTGAAAGGTATATCTTCAAACCATATTATTGTAGAGAAGTGTTACGATTTGTCTTCAGGCCACAACCCTGTAATACCTACACTAAGTAAAACTATAATTAAGAAAATCCTTCAACCAACTCTTGGTAACAAATTTACAAACTGGGAACCATTCAAAGAAGATCTAAATGAAACAATCGAACTTAATGTCCCATTGAAATCAAAAGAGGAACTTGCTAAAGAAGTGGAGAACTTCATAAACCTGGTTCAAGAAAAAGTGAAGAAATATACCCCAAATATTAAGAAACCTCTCATGGGTAATAATTATCAAAGAGAAATTAAAGAAAAAGTTGCAGAAAAGAGGAAGGCACGAAAAGTATGGCAAATGACACGTTATGCATCTGATAAAAATGTTTTGAATCGTCTTACTCATGAATTAAGAGCAGCAATAAGGAAACAATCTGAATTCTATCAGCAATTACTTAGAACAACTTACTGCTGATAAAATATCGGACTATTCCTGATGGAAACCACTAGAAAAATGAAGAGGCCTATTATACAGTCACCACCACTGCGCAAATCTGACCTTATATGGGAGAGAACAAATGAGGAAAAAGCACAAATGTTTGCTGATCACCTAGAAAATACATTTCAACATTTTCCTCGTCAAACAGCTGATGATATCACCCCAGTTGATAGTGAAGTACAATGTGAAATAAAATTTGATACTCCAAAAGAAGTCCAAAAGGAAATAAACACTAATATTGATTCCACACAAGCACCTTGTTATGATCTAATCACTGGAAAAATATTAAAAGTACTTCCGAGAAAAGGAGTAATAAAACTTTCTCATATATTTAATGCTTCGTCTCGACTGAAATATGTGCCGAAGCAATTTAAACTAGCCGAGACTATCATGATCCCCAAATTCGGAAAACCACCAGAAGAAGTAACTTCTTACAGGCCCATCTCTTTGCTTCCAGTGCTTTCTAAGCTTTTCGTAAAACTATTTTTAAGGCCACTCAAAATAATTATAGAAGACAGAAGATGTATCCCCTCTCATCAATTTGGGTTTCGAGAAAAGCATTCAACTATTGATCAAGTATACCGTATTACAGATGTTATTGAAAAAAAAATTAGAAGAAAAATGAAGATATGCTCAGCTATATTTTTAAACACTGTGCAGGATTCTGATAAAGTTTGGCATCGTGCTCTGGAATTCAAAATGAGTAAAATACTACCAAAATCATTTAGTTTACTCCTTCAATCGTACATATCTGATAGATATTTTAGAGTTAAGCAAGAAAACGCCAATACCTTATTCCGTGAAATTAACGCAGGCCTCCCTCAAGGACGCGTATTGGGGCCTATCCTCTACTTGCTATATACAAGTGATAGACCCAATCAGGGGAACAACAATAGCAACGTTTGCAGATGACACTATTTTGTTATTCACTGGGAAAATATGAAAGAGGCAAAAAAATAAATGGGCTCAAAAATGGCGCATAAAACTTAATGAAACCAAGTGAAATCATGTGAACTTTACCAATTGTAAAAGTGAGGCACTCCCAATAAGGATCAATGACAAAGTCTTTCCAATAGCAAATACAGCGAAATATTTGGGTACGACTTTGGATTCAAAGCTGCGCTGGAAGGAGCACGTCAAAATAAAGAAAGCGGAACTGAATTTGAAAATCAATAAAATGTACTGGTTATTGGGAAGAGAATCTCAGTTGTCCGTTTATAATAAATCATTAATATACCAACAAGTGTTAAAACCAATAAGGACGTATGGTATACAGCATTTGCCTCGTGCCAGGAAAGTTCATATGCAAAAAATACAGAAAATTCAGTATAAGATACTGCGCAATGCGGTCGATTCAACTACTTATATGCGAATGGACCGACTACATCGCGTCTTGAATATAAAGGCAATAGAAGTAATTAAAGAGTATGCAACGAAACAACCCCGACGTCTACTGAGGCTCGAAAACGTTGAGGCATCAAAACTCCTCCATTAGATTGGAAAAATAAGAAGATTAAAATGGAAGAAACCTACTGACCTGTATATTCTGTTATTTCTTAAATGAAATTTAGTGATCTCTGACAGTGGTCAACTGTATCACAAAATCTATTATTTTTTATATTGTTGGATTTAACACTTATAACATGTATTGTAGTTGTCTTAATAAATAATAGTAAAAAGTAATCAATCAATTACTTTTTATTGAAAAAAAATTTCTTACTTACCATTCCCTTCTAATTTCCAATGCGGATAGATACTGAACTGTGCAGACTTCGACATTATGAAAGATGTCTATAAATATGTTAGGTGGCCAGGAACTCGAGAAAAATCTAAAAATCATTAAAAAATTTCAATTTTGACAGAAAAATGCAAAAATTTGGTTTTGTTGGTCCAGTTTTTTCATACTGAGCCTATGAGTATTAGTGAAGATTGTTTTTCTTGAAATATTTAATTTACTGAAATGTTATACGACATACTGTTTTCGGACAGTGTCGTTGCTACTTTTTGGAAAATCATTTTCTGTAGTTTTGCTCGGCAGCATTTTTGCTGATTCAAGCCACTAGTTGGTACCCTCTCCCTCAGGAAAAATGTCGTTCAAAATTCTATCTTCCACACCGCGCCGACAAACTTGGACACCCCTCGGCCTGGGGGAGGGCAGGGGGAGGGACGCGTTGACCAATCGCTAGCAGGTAGAACCACAGTTGTCTGTGATTGGTGCAACATCCCAAGGGGCAGAAAGAACGCTGTCTCAGGGGGAGGGGGCTAGTTCGTTTACGTACGAGACGGAAATATCGTCATATTTCCCTGCCGAAGGAGGTAGTTTGCCTGCGCGTACGCCACGACGAAAAAAATATTTCTAAGCGGGGTTTTCCGTCCAGAATGATTGTCTATAGACCAGTAAATATTTATCATTTTAGCAACAATTATTCTAACTTTTAGTAATCGATTTGTAACTCCTGACAAAATGCTATTTTGAGATATTCATTTCAGGCACAATTTGCGGAGCCTTCCCGGCCGTTCTAACGCATATTTCGAATTTGTTTATAAAATTATAAATTGTTGCAAAATTGTTAATTCGCTGTTTTTGGTTCTGGGACATCGGGAGACTCTCCCCACTTTAGATTTGCAAAATTTGGAAATTGTTTATAAATTTGCAATTGTTGCAAATTTTTTATTGTCTAATCTGAATGGCGTATAAATGTGATGCAAAATTCCGGAATCCGTTCGGTGCTATTATATCTCGTTTTCGAGATATATGTAATTGTTTATAAGAAATTAACATCTTAGTAGACCCCATTTGTTTGCGCTTAATTCATTCGCGCTAGCAAAATAGCGTGGGATGGGCCTACTGAAAAAACAGTTCTCCAATGCCGCGCTTTTGCCTGCCACATATGCTTAAAATGCACTTGCTTGTAAACAAATTCTGTGGCCAATTTAATTATGATAAATTCGTATTTTTACGGCGAGTATGAGCATAACTTTTATTTGGTTTTTATATTCTCTTTTAAGTCCTGCAATTTGCAAGTCGATATATTTATCAAATAGGAAAGAAATTGATTATAAAAAAATATTTTTCAAGGTGCATTACGCCCAAACAATTGTTTCTGTTTTTCTATCAAAGGGGTGTTGAGCAACCGAATAACTGTATTATTAATTTTTTTAAGTCCCCTGTTAACACCGAGAGTCAGAAACTATTTGTTCCTCTTGTTTAACCATTACCATTAAAAATAGGGAAACATATTGCTTAGCTGTTTGCTATAAACTGCACTGGATTGGATGAAGGTAGTGTTAAGGTTTTCAAATACAGAAATATTCAATTTTGTGTTTTGAAAGATCACATGAGTAGAATCACACATCACAATATTTACACAAGTATAGAAATTTCTAAATAAACGTATATAAACTTTAAGTTAACACTTTCAATTCAATTTATCATTCTTTTCTAAAACTGCACATTTTGCATGATGATTTCATTGTATAATATTCAAATCAGAGCTTTATGTGCTAAATCTACGCATTGTTAATACATATTTTTAAACAACATTAATATATTTAATATACATTTAAAAGGTTTTTAGATTGGCGAACGTTTCAATGAAATTTCATGAATTCCTAAATGCTTGAAAATAAATACTTGTAAAATTAAATAATTGTAGCGTGTAAAAATATAACAAACTCACGTATTTGGTAAAACGAGTTGATATTACTAAAAGAAAGCAAAACAGATGTTATAACAATTCAAAGAGATTTAGCGTTTGTTTACAGTTTAGTAAATATCAATGCACTAGCATTTCCCAGTGAAAATACATAGAACGAACTTGGTGGTCAAGTGATATGACCTTCCCAACACAGACTACATTTCAGTATCGTCAGAGTTCGAAGGTGGTTTGTTGGCCACCATTCTACGAATTTATCAAAACCTTGAATTTTGCACGACCATCTGTACAGCGAGAACGTAGCGGTTTATTAAACGGAAACGGGCCATTCGAGGTATCTAATGTGCACTCTTTGAAAACGTTTAACCATTATAAACTATCCCTAAGAAAAATATCAAATAAACAATGTTAAAGATCACCAGCTTAACATTGCCTTTACTATTTGAATGTTTTCAACATCCCCAACACCAACACAAAACCCATGTTTTTACAGGTTATTATAAAACCAATTCAATAAATATAAGCATTTATTCACGTTATTATTTTTAAAACACTCAAATATCTACGATGTTATTTGATTCATGTCTTCATCGAAGATCTGAGATTAAAAAACTGATAAGCAGAGAAAATTAAAGTAATTTTGAGTGATTGATGAAGTTGAATGATCAAACGAAAAACAATGTTTCTTGCTTCATATAATGCTATCGTGTTTAACAGACATGTAATTACATGTGATACCTATATTTAAACATCCAAACTAATGAAAATTTTCAAAATTAAAATCATCAATAAAACGTTGATTCATCAGCAAGGATTATATTATTAAATACTTTTTTGAGATTCATGTGCTCCTGTGTGAATAACGTAGTAAACGTGATTCGTATGATCCAGTTGCTCAGAATAATGCAAAACCTGCTAGACACATACACTAAACATAATAGTTGTCAAATAGTTATTTACGACATGAGTATCATAAGATATCTTATTACAATACGAAATTGGAGAATTATCAAACAAGACTCTTTAGCCGAAATTGTTAACCAATTGAATATTGTAATATAATGTTACCATTTGAATATCATAGAAAGTAAGACGCAATTTGTCAAAATTCATGTGAACTATAATTTTTCTTTAAATTTTACTCCTTATCCTGCGAAAGATGTGTGACAGAACTTATGTTAACAATTATACTGCCATGGGTTTAATTAATTAGTTTTCAGTACGCAAATTATTGTTTTTGGTTTTAAAGAAGCATGGATATACAGAGTATCGGGGAACGAAACGTCGAAAGTTTGAAAATAGCTGTTTAAACAATTTTAATCACACTTGGTCTAATAAACTACATAGATATTTTGAATGGCTGAGCTGCAATAAACACGCAAATTTTGGTTTGAAAATATGAATTCTACGCAAAACTTTGCATTCTAGAATCATGTAAACCGACCAGAAACATGTAACATGTTTATTATTAACAATATAAATTAATATATTAGTTCAGAAAAAAATTAACCGAGAAATAAAAAAGCAGTCGAACTGTGAAAATTGGGTGCTTTTTTATTTCTAGGTTAATTTTTCTTTCTGATCAAATGTATTCATTTATTTTGTTAATCATAAACAATTTAGATATTAAAGAAGTGTTTATATGCTTCTACAACGCAAATAGTTGCCTAGAAAACATATATCCAAACCAACTTTTGAATGTTTATTGCGGCTTAGCCATTTGGAATATCCGTGTAGTTTATTAGACAAAATAAGCTTAAAATTGTCTTAACAGCTATTTTTCGAAGATTCGACATTTCTTCCCCGAATATCCTGTATATAAAAGGCTTGATTTCTGTTGGTACGCGAGGGAACGGCGTTCCGGTTCTTTGGAAATAATTATGAAATTATATTATATATAAATAGCTATTGCTATTATATTAATAATTAATTTGAGGCGCGTTTCGGGGTCAAAGATTTTAAAAATTAAGGATATATGTATCATAATAACTCTTATGACGACACTGTTCTCGGTTACGTCAAGTTTTAATTTAGAGAACCAAAGTGAATGGTCTAAGTTTACTCACCTAAATAAAGGTTATCTTACTAAACATACTATTTAGATTATTTAGAAAATTATTTTATGTTCAAAACAACAACATCATATATTTTCACGTATTATTTGTAATTGCTATGCAATATTCAATACGGACTATGTGAACCTTCAAAAAAGAAACAAAAAAAAATAGACATACTGCAGCAGAAAATATTTTCTACTCGTCGGGATTCGAACTCGGGTCTTTAAAGTTAACTCACCTGACACGGTTCCCCCTCACCACCAGGTACACGACAAGACTACCTACAAGACTACTCCGTTCCGATACGAAAAGAAAGTGAAGCATTTGCAGTTAAAAAAAACAACAGGGTGTTCAATTTATCTTAATACAAGATCTATTTTTAAAAAGAGATTTCATTAAACAAAAATCTCTAGCGTTCATATTGTTTTTCGACAATGTTTTAAAGATCAGTCGGGGCTAATATTATACAGTAGAAAATTGGGGTTAATGTATTACACATTAAGAGTTGTTATTTATTTATGTCCAAAATTAACAAGAAAATGACAAATGATAGGGAATATATTCTATTATAATGACCATATAGCAAACACTCAGAATGTAACAATATTTGGGAGGAAAATAATCAAAACTAAAATGCCTAATTTTTCCAGTCAAAAACTTTACCACCGTGATATAAATCTTTTGATGTTACTTCGTTATTTTTTATGACACGATATTTTTGAAAATAGGTTATCATTAAGAAAGAATTAATATTCTTTTCTGCTTTAAAATAATGCAAGAATATTAATCGTGTCATGATATACGCAGCCTCAAATTTGTGGGGCTAATATGATACAACTTAAGAGGCTAATGTAATACGGGTGTCGAGGCTATTTTGATACACTAAAAATTAACACGCAGACAACTGGAAGGGATTTTTTATGTTTAATATTACATCAAAGGCGCTAAAATTCCGATTTGATGTTGATAAACTATCCAAGTGTTTATCTGAGAAAGAAAGAGCATGCGACAATTCATATAGATCTCTTCGTTCTCCTCCCTACCCAGTACATGGTGATTCACTTATGATTATCAATTGGCGGAAGCTTCTGCTGTTTCAGTGCAGTTACTGATTTTTCACTGGAATCACAATGAAAGCACAAATGGGGTCTACTAAGATGTTAATTTCTTATAAACAATTACATATATCTCGAGAACGAGATATAATAGCACCGGACGGATTCCGGAATTTTGCATCACATTTAAACGCCATTCAGATTAGACAATAAAAAATTTGCAACAATTGCAAATTTATAAACAATTTCCAAATTTTGCAAATCTAAAGGGGGGAGAGTCTCCCGATGTTCCAGAACCGAAAACAGCGAATTAACAATTTTGCAACAATTTATAATTTTATAAACAAATTCGAAATATGCGTTAGAACGGCCTGGAAGGCTCCGCAAATTGTGCCTGAAATGAATATCTCAAAATAGCAGTTTGTCAGAAGTTACAAATCGCTTACTTAAAGTTAGAATAATTGTTGCTAAAATGATAAATATTTACTGGTCTATAGACAATCATTCTGGACGGAAAAGCCCGCTTAGAAATATTTTTTTCGTCGTGGCGTACGCGCAGGCAAACTATTTCCTTCGGCAGGGAAATATGACGATATTTCCGTCTCGTACGTAAACGAACTAGCCCCCTCCCCCTGAGACAGCGATCTTTCTGCCCCTTGGGATGTTGCACCAATCACAGACAACGGTGGTTCTACCTGCTAGCGATTGGTCAACGCGTCCCTCCCCCTGCCCTCCCCCAGGCCGAGGGGTGTCCAAGTTTGTCGGCGCGGTGTGGAAGATAGAATTTTGAACGACATTTTTTCTGAGGGAGAGGGTACATTGTACATTACTGTATATTCTGTGCTCTGTATTAATGTACTTTTTTCTCTCTCAACCTACCTCAATTATTAAACACTTTCAAACTCACAATGATTTCTTGCCACTTTGTATATAGCACGGTCAAAGAGCGATGCATGAACATTAATATTCTTTACCACTTCAGTTACGGCATTCTTTCAAATGTTCACACAGGGACTTTACATAACCTTATTCAAACCCCAACGAATATCGTAAGAATTCTGGACATTGATGAAATCAGTTGTAGATCTCAGACGTCAGCCTCTGGTGGCGCGCAGCTAAACTACGGGCATTGATGCACTCTTCAATCTGTGATGTAAAGCTACGTGAAAAATGTCCAGAAAAGTAATTATTTTGAAAATATATTACTGTTTATGTTAGTAAATCATATCCTATAGTACTCCAGGTCTTTAAAGGATGCTAGCACAAAAGTTTCATCGGCATCGGTTCAGTAGATTCAGAGTTTACTGCGCTGTAAGACAACGCACTTCTGTCTTTATATATTAGTATAGAATAGATATAGATATAGAAGATTAATACCATTATAATTATTATAAACACTTCTACTTCTAATTTATTATTACTAACATTAGAATTGTTTTTATATTGCTACATTTAAATTCTATTATTTTGTTTTAATACTGTCCTGATGATAGGTCGAAAACAACTCAAAAGAAAAGGTGGGGGGACAAATATTTAGTCCATTTTCGTCCACAGTTTTGGTTTCCGTGGCAATAGAAACAAAATAGCTATGGCACAGTTAATTTGTTCAACAAAAGGAAAAGATAAATAATTTGCGGTAACTATGTTTATCAGTTTCACTCATTTAGCAAAAATGGAAATAAGGGAGACTGAAGAAGTGAAAAACGTGATATCTGTAATCCTCGTGTCACGAATCGGAACATTCATTCAATTGTTGAAAGAGGTTCGAATTTCGTTTCTCTTCGGTAAGACTGACATCGACTTGACACAAAGGAGACAAGATTGTTAAGTACATATTCCTTGTGGTAGGGACTTCCCTTGAGATCTCTTTGGAACACAGTACAAATAGGAAATTGACATATCCTGTTTAAGGAACTGTTGACAATAGAACTCTATTGAAAGATATATATTGATGCTGTTAATTACGTTAAATTTTACGTATAAACGTTAATACATTTTTAACGTTTATACATTAAATTTTTTTAACTTTCACTTTGTGCAATACAGAAAATTAAAATAGTTCTGTGTAATAAATTTGTCATTAAAAAGTTAATCAAATTACAATTTGACACAAAAATAGAAAGGACAATAGGTAAAGTATTTGCACTGATATTTCTTCCAATTGTTACTTACAATAGTGACGCATTTATTCTCTGAATTCTAAGATGGTTCTCTAAAACACCTCCGTCACTTGTGAAGTATTGATCTCCTTTTCTTGTGATCAATAGCGAATGCAACCTATTCTTGGACATGCGTTGGATCGCACAAGGAAGTATGGCGAGTTTCAATTTAAGAATTGATTTTTCGAAATGAAGGTAAACTACTGGTGGTTTCGTCAGCTCGTACTATTCTCTCGCATTAAGTGCAGCGGTTATCTTCAACTTTTGAAAATCCTAAAATTTGAATGAAAATGGCACTTCTGCCGTTGATACTTACGGCTCTAATGTACTATTCATTTATTTAACGTCAAAAACGTTTAAAACTGTTTATGACATACTATGGGGAGAAGTGTATTCGGTAAACGTTATCCTAAATTTTGGGATACCTAGCCTAATCTATCTACTAGTTGAATTCAAACATACAGACGAAAATGAGTTTTTGGCAAGAAAATATTCGTTCCCATGTAATAAAAACTATTTGCAATGTCAAATCAGCTATTGATTTGGGCTATTAACCCTCATCGTACTCTTCGTGAAGGAATTGACTGCCGCGGGAACATCGAGAACGATAATTTGAATAACTATATTCCCCTCTGAACTCTAGAAAACGTGCACAGGAAGTGAAGTTACTTTTATGTCCAGAAGATAAACAAGGAGTCATTTCAGATTCGCTCAAAGGATCAGAAAAATTGGACGAAGAACCTTATCGAGATGGATATTTGAGCTGCTACAAAGAATACTTAATGCTGCAATGATTCTATCATATTGAAATTATGAAAAATTCTCAATGCTATGAACATGAGAAAGTAAAAAAATGTTTCATGGGTTATCGAAGTTTGTACTGACCTCAAATGTCTGTGAAGCCGGTCTGAAGGTGTCCTGTACATTTACCACTAAGAAAAGATTTTGAATTTGATTTATTTCATCAAAAAACACCAAACACAGTATGTACCGTTTGGAGGAGAAGTATAAACTGCACATATCTTGAGCTCCAGAATCTGTCCCCACCCTTTTACTATACACATATGTATGATGTATAAAAGTGCCAATAAAGCGCGATTAGAAACATATGAAAACTAGGAAATTAAGCTCCATGGTAATACCTGAGTAATGCACTGTAAACGAACTACAGATTTGCTTTTTTAACAAAATAGTAACCCATACTCCCGACTTTACTCCTACAACTAGCAAATTGCGGTGGCGATGGTGTAACGGTTAGCGGGTCGGGCTGTTATACCCAAGTTCGCGGATTCAAACCTGATCGAAGCCGTGGATTTTTAAGGGCGAAAAAATTCTTCGTACGCCTTCCTTCGGAGGGGAAGTAAAGCCGGCTGTCCCATGTTAGTAGATTAACTGCATGTAAAAGATCCTCAAGCCTAAATGAAGCCTCTGAGCTAAATTCAAATTGCCTGTTTCGTGGTCAGACGGAAGAGCCTTTGCGTGGTCAGAAGGAAGAGCAGGCCTCATGGCCTGAGTCTCGCCACGTAAAATAAGGCATTCATTCAAAAGCAGAGATCAACATAACGTGCGCGTGGAGAAGCCAAATTTATGTCCTCAAGCAAACGACGGGGCATCCTCAGCATTTACTCAATGGATCGGAGAAACTGAACGAACAAACCGAACCCTTTGAACAATCTGAAAGCCTTGAATTCCACACGCTTGCAGGCTGTTCTAATTTGGCGTTGAAAAGCACGAGCGTCCGCTGGTAAGCGCTCTGCGGGCTGTTGGGGGAGGGGAGAGCGTGTCTGATACCTACCGTAACGTACTGCAAACAGACCTCACACTAAACCAGGACGTCGGGCGCCACGAGGGCGCCGGATTGTGGATTAAGGCTCAGGCAGACGTAGTTAGGGTGTTGCAAGCAGGTGGGGCTGGAAAGACCGAAGAGTAGAGGTAGAACATTCCTGAGTTATTTTTAGAGCTTGAAGGAATTCGAGGAAAAAGCAGCTAGAACCGCGTGACGGCGCGGCGATCACGTGATGTTGGTCGCTGTGCGAAAGTGAGATGACGTCGCGTGTCACGTGGTCTGAGTGCATATAACTCAGGGAGCGATTCGCGGGGGTGGGTCCATCCACGAAGCAGCAAAACGTACCGAAGCCAGAGCCGCGTACCAAAGCCGTTCAAACCAAAACTATGGCTCCGGTACGTGGACGATACGCGAGTAGTGTGGCCCCACGGTTCTCACACCTTAGCTGACTTCCTCCAGTACCTCAACAACCCCCCTCCCCAAGATTAAGTTTACTATGGAGGTGGAAAATGAGGGTACACTGCCTTTCCTCGACGAGCTGGTAACTCGAAAAGCGAATGGCACAGTGTTTACCGAAAACCGACTCATACCAACCGGTACCTTCACGCCGGGTCTCACCATCACCCGGCAACTAAACGGGGAGTTTTGAAAACTCTGGCCATCAGAACAACTAGAGTGTATGATAAAGAATCGTTGGTATCTAAAATGGAGTTTCTCAAGACCACATTTCGAGCTAACAGGTACAATGCCAATGCTGTCAACCAAGGTGTACGGCAAGTTATGACCATCTCTAGCGCTGTTCTCATCACACCTAGTAACGATGCCAACCGCCAGATGGCCAATCTACCCTATATACGAAGTGTCAAGGACAAAATTGGCAAGCTGAATTGCTTCGACATAAAGACGGCCTACAAAGTCCATTAAAATCTCGGGCAGAAGATTGTACGCGTGAAAGATCGCGTTCCTCCTCTGTCATTAGGGGTATACGAGATCCCATGCAGCTGCGGCCACAGTTACATAGGCGAGACGGGATGAACCATAGAGGAAATCCTTCGTAAACACATTCGCCATTACAAGTACAACAATACCAATAAATCAGCCGTAGCCCTCTACGCATGGAAAATTGGCCATGCCATTCTATTTGATAACACCCGCCTCCTAGCCAGAGAAGACCGCTGAGGAATTAGAAGAGTAAAAGAGGCTGTGGAAATTATCAAACATTCCTAAAACCTCAATGTCGACTAAGGCCTACGTCTCCACGATGCCTTGAAACATCTATTTTACCATGACGCCTGGTCGCGACCGGACGCGGTGTCTGCTGCTCCATGACGTCCGATTACGGGCGAAGCGCCTTCTCCCATTCCGCAAGGTCGCAGAATGGCAACAACGTCGGCACCTGTGCCTTAAACGCGGCGTCTCCCGGACAGCCAAGAACATTCATAAATATTTTTTATTTTTTTCAGTTTTACCCTCTCTAGTTACTCTGGAGAGGCGAGAATTTATTCAGATTAGGGTATACATTTGCTGCAGCCTTTTCGACTTCTGCAGCTTCGGGAGGACGGATATCTTAAAATACTACTTAAAAACTAGCTTATAATTAACTTATAACTAAACAGAGAGTGTCACTTTGAGCTCATTAGTTATATACAGTTCTTTAAAATTTCTTCTTTAAAGTTCTTTATAATGTTCATATTTCTTCTGCTTTTCTTGTTTCTTTCATTCACTCTCTCTTTCAGTCTTAATCTATATATTCAAACACATTCACTCACTCACTCATTCATTCCACTTTATGCTCACTACACTATTTACAGTGATTTTTCGCCACGGCGCCGACTTTACTCAAGCATCCGTGTCGCCGCAACATCTTCGTCGCTTCCAGGCGGATTAGGCCCGGCGGAGCGCGTTTCCACGCCTCCCACGCGGATTCCGGCATCTGGGAGCGGCGACCGCCTCCCACGCACTAGCTGCTCCCCCGCGTCGCACAGCTCAGAGAACTTGTGCGGGGGAAGTGCGCGGAAGGTGAAGGCGACGTGCTATGGGCCCATTCTTCTTTGGAGGGTCCTGTGCACGCCGCTGTTCGCCGTTACGCCGGTCTCGCGCAGGATGAGTGGAGCGGACGGCCTCAGCACCCTTGCGAGCGCCGTCTCCGCCCGCTTCTGCAGCTCCGCCGGGAACTGATTGCGCTCGCCCAGAACTCTGAACACGTCATCTTTACGGGGAGTGCGGTTGGGTCTGGTATTTGAAAGATGAGGGCGCGCCGCTCTGTTCTCTGCGACCCGATGGTTCGCAGAATGGAAGGAGGAGCGGCCGCAAATACCTCGCATGCATACGCCCACAAGGGGCATGCACGCGGTGAATAAGCGCCGCTGTAAAGAAATGGAAAGATGAGGAGAACGGAGAAGAGGTTTCAAATGAAGAGTGCGGTTTTTGATCTTGGCTGCGAGACATCGAACGGGCGCATGCTATTGAATGCCACTGTAAAGTAGCCCAAATATCTCGCTTCACTCTGCCATGGGAGACGCGCGCCCAAGTCCACCGTTTCATTGGGGTCTGCCCTCTTACGAGTGAAGTTGACGGCCACACATTTCCCTAGGTTAAGAGCGAGTCATTTCCAACTCTGCCATTCGGGAAGGGCGGCAAGACAATCGTCGCCCTTCAGATTCCGGCAGCGGAAATCTACATTCTCATTTTTTCTAACTGGCGTCTCGAGGTCACGCGTGAAAGAGGAATAGGGATTGCAGACTCCAATGGGGAGCTGCCACGTCACTTCAGCTCCGACTTTTGCGGCTCCCTATAGAAGTCTGCCTTCCTTCGCGGGTGACCTTGGAACGCCACATAAAAAGACAACGAAGTACAGCATGTCACGCATGCCACTCCCCAACCTAACAGCTCCCTGTTTCGGCTATTAGCGCCATTCAATAGGCCGGCGGCCTTGATTTCACCAGGCGCGCTGGCAGGGAGCGACGCCAGCGGTCATCCTGTGCCCGCGATGGCTCGCGGGTAGTGATGGCAAATTTTACCAAAACATCGATACATCGTAAAACAGCGATATTGGCGTGGATTGCTGCTACTCTACAACGTACTTAAACCCCTTTATTAAAATATTAAAGAACTAAAAAATTAAAAAGCATCGATGTTTTTGCAACAAAATATCAATATGAAGACATCAAAAGCAAAATATCGATGTTTCTGGTAGAAAACATCGATGTTTTATAAACATTGGACAATTGAGTTGGAATAGCATCGATAGATGGAAGTGTAAAATATTTTCTCAGGCGTAAGACAAATCGTTATGACGTCGGATTGTCAGGACCGGTTTAACGTAGAGGCAGATGTAGCCCTTGCCATAGGCCCTGCGCTTTTCGAGCCTTCGCACTTTTGTAACTTTTTACTTTCTCGCTACGGAGTAGACGAAAGTTACGTAATGCTGCGCAAAAAGAACGAATTCTCACTCTGTGTATTCCCTCTGGATATCATCATACTACTCTACCTACTACTCTCTAGACAAGCAGAACAAAAATATTCCAGGAAGATAATATTTCTACAAGACATTTGAAATATTTATTCAAAATTTTAACCTAAATGCTAGTAACATTTTTCAAATATGTATATAAAATCAATTACAAATTCCTAAATTAGCACAAAAGAACCAAAGAGAAAAAAAAAGATAATTAGAAAGAGGAGAATATAAAGAAGAAGAACTGAACGGATAAGGGCAACATATTGATAAAAGTCATTTCACACATCTAAAATGAAGATATTACAGTTCCAGAGAATAGAAACATTATTATCCAAATGCTGTACACACGATCTCATAGAACTATTGCTCGCGCAAGTTTTCTTGATACACGAACGTCTTAGTCCCCACCAAGCACTGAAAAGAACGGTTGAGGTACTTAGGTTCGACTCGGGCCGGCACATACCAATTTACAATGCCGGCAACAACCACCTTGTACTTTCAAAACAATCGTAACATTTCTGGGGAGACGCTTTGGCGCGTTAAGTTGATGCCCACAGTTGGTACGCCCTTTTAAACCGTGATGAAGCGAGAGCGAGTATAATACAATAAATGTAAACAAAGCAGCGCGAAGTATGTTCGTTTATGTCAAAGCAGAAGGCCGAAATGTGGATAAAGTTTGAAATTGCCGATTTATTCGCAGATTTCTCATACGATATGGATAAAGTTACATCAATGGCGATGAATTGTTAATTTCGAACGTCATCCAGCTTAAGTTGGTATAGCGACAGCGCTCGCTAAGGAAGGACGATTGTCCGAGTGTGAGGCGTCTAGTGTGTTCGCAAGAAGAGAGCCTAGGCTTCCGTGACCCGAGTCAGTAGCTGCTTTGCTGTCCGGGAGACGCGTCGTCCTAGACACAGGTGCCAACGTTTCGTCGGCCATTCTGCGACCTTCTTCAGGGTGAGATTTCGCTTCCATTGGTCATTTCACAAAGGCCCTCAGGAAGGTCGCAGAATGGCGGTCGATCGTTGTCACTGTGGCTAGAACGCGGCGTCTCCCAGGCAGATAATGTTCGCACTAAAAAATTCCTGCCTTCCTGCCAGTAATAGTTACCTCTCTTTGCAGATAATACTTTACTCTTTTATGCATACCAAAACTTAAACCCAGCATGTGGTGTAATACAATGTCACCTAAAACAGAAAATGGTCAAAATTATGGAAAATCAAAATTAACTCCAATAAATCAATAGCCAAAGTATGTTCTTTAAGGTATCCTGTTTTTCTCTCCCCTTATCTCTGGACTCTTCTATCATTCCTTGGTCTCCTCTAAATTCGTTTATTCGTTATCGCGGCGTTCTCATGGACACAAAATTAAATTGGCACAGTCACATCTCATCCAAAGTAATTGAAGCCAATATAAGGTTAGGTATTTTACGTCCGATGCTCAACTGATACTCTTCTTTAAAAATCATTCCGCTTTAACCATTTACAAATCCATTCTTCGTCCGATATTAACTTACGCATGCCCTGTATGGATTTCAGCTGCTCCAAGCACATTAATAATAATAATAATAATAATAATAATAATAATAATAATAATAATAATAATAATAATAATAATAATAATAATATTTATTGAGTCACAGATACAATTTCAATCGTGTATGACGAGTCAGATATGGCAGAGTGAAGTTACATTTACTGTCCAGAGATCAAAACAAGGGGGACCATCTCAGCATTTGCTCAAAGGATCAAGGGAAACTGGACAAAAAACCCTGATCAAGTTGGTCATTGATCTTACAATACTCAGTAATAATAATAATAATAATAATAATAATAATAATAATAATAATAATAATAATAATAATAATAATGATAATAATAGTAATAATAACAATTCTAATAATAGTAATATCAATTATAATAGTAACATCAATTATAATAGTAACAATACTAATAATAAAATACTATTCATTCAGAAATGATTTAACGATATTAATGATGCCTAGTGCATTTAGCAAATTCAGGATGAAGGAAATAGAATTTTGGTTTGGCATTTTCCTTCTACATCAGTCCAACTGCAATTTAACACAGGCAGGATGGAATATGCCAGTTCTTTTTTCTTTGCTTCAACTTGAACAGTCAACATGAAACAGAGAATCAGTGGGATTAGAATTTTTATTTTTGTTTTTTAAGGGAGGTAGTGGTGTGATTTGTGTATTCCTTCACACTGTAGAACATGTTGTTAAGCAGGAAAGCTTTCAATTTTCTTTTAAATGTATGTATTGTATTCATATCTTTAATATCATGGTTCAATTTGTTGTAAAGTGTAATGTCCTCTATTAGGGTACTTTTTTGATAAAGTGTAGTTTCAGAATGGGGAACATGTAGGTTATCCTTTTGTCGAGTGTTATAGTTGTGTACACCTGAATTTAGAGTGAAAGTGTCTTTGTTTTCCATGAGAATCTTCTTTGTGAAGACAACTATTTCAAATATGTACATGCACGGTAGTGGAAGAATCCTTAATTTTTTGAACAAGGGTTTGCAAGACTCCAGCTTATGAGTGCTAGTCATTGTTCGCAGTATTCTTTTTTGGATAATAAATGTACGAGTGCTTTCAGGGGCATTAAAAAAGTTACCAATTTTTCAAAACAAAATTCTAAGAATAACAGTAAATGCTCCCTGGTTTGTCAGCAATAAGACACTGCACAACGATCTTGCAATACATCCTTTGTTCTCTATAACACAAAGGCCATACCCATGGAACAAATGGGATTCACCGAAAAAGTTTCCACGCATCACCAACTACTCAGAATCACTTAAAAAATCCATACGGCATTTCAAAAACACTATGATACAATAGCAATCTTCCTCGACATCTCATAGGTCTTTGATAGAACATGACACCAAGCTTTAAACTATAAAATAAATATAGGCACTCCACATTATCTTACACAAATCATATCCAGGTTCTTCAACAATAGAACTTTTGCAGTTACAGTCGATAACCATCACTCTAATCCAAAAGCGGTCAAGGCTGGCCTCCCCCAAAGTTCCCCGTTATCTCCCGTTCTTTATAACTTGTAAAATATCTAGGCCTTTTCTTAGACACACGCCTCAACTGGAAAAACCACATCGACAATAAATTTATTCATGCAAAAATTAAATAACACCAACTAAAACCAATAATAAATAGATCAGCTAAATCCAAAATCAGTTCCTGCGCATCATCACGAATGCCCCATGGTACGTCTCCAATGGACAACTCTATAAAGAATTCCAGTAAGAACCGATTACCAACCAACCACATTATTTTTTTATCCACCCACTTCTTCCAAAACATACCAAATATACCCAAACTAACCCCCCTCAAACTCAGCCAAAACCCAAATCACAGAACCCGCATTAAAATTAAATTTTCTTTCTACACATTCCTAAATAAATTCTCAGATCTCGAACCAAAGTAGAGATATTGTCAAAGATACCTCTTCCACCCTAGTAGTAATGTAAGTTGTATTTTAAGATGATTTGTAAGGTTATTGTAAGTTGATTGTAAGTAGATATAAGCAACTATAACAAATGTAGAATGTATTAACACTGATCTGTGTATTGTTCTATCCAAAAGAAAATAAATAATAAAATAAAAAACTTTCTTTGTTACGTAATTGATATATAATTTCTTCAATAATTTAAATCATGCACAAGGAGCAGTCACTTATAAAATCAGAACTAATAAACCCCGACTCTCCCATCTAAGGAATTAACTCCCATTTCACATTTTCCTTCAATAACTCTCCGACGTTAGATAAGATAAGACCATGTCTTGCATTTACCTGTTTATCCCATCATAATTCCTTTCTAAACCCTGTCATCACTCTCTACCGAATTTCCTCACAATCACATTGTTTGAAGGTATAACCTAATTAAATAACCATCAGGGAGGTGACAAGAAGTTATCCCCTTTCACACTTCGCTGGTACAAATTGTTCGGTCAATCAACTGAAGAGCATCGCGGCTCCCCCACAGCCAAAATTATAAATGCAAACTTTCCTAATTTATTTCAACCTACCGAGAAAACTTTGCTGTTGGGTGACCTTAATTCAAAACACGTAAGCTGGGGGTGTCAAAATAATAACCACAACGGGAAAGTCCTAGCTCAACTAATAAACAATTCAAACCTAAGAATACTCACCCCTTCGGAGCCAACAATACCACCCTCAGGATCGTACTCGTAAATCGGACATCCTTGACATAGGCATCACAAATACTAATATCAAATTTTACTCAACACCTACTTTCGAACTTGGCTCTGATCATATCCCGGTAATCATTACTACACACCAACTTATACCGCAACACGCCCCGCCCCTAAACCAAACTCAATAAAAATTAATTGGCACAAATTTCAAAAAACAGTAATAAATTCCTTACCCAAAATAAAAACATTAAAAACCCCGTTGGAAATAGACCAATCCATCTCTCATTTCAACGAAATGATACACTCTACTATAAAAAGTACACAATTAACTACTCCACCAGGCTCAAATACAACCAGACATAAAATACTACCCAAAGAAATATTGAAAGCAATTTCAATAAAAAACAAAACTAGAAGACTTTGGTACCGATTAAGAACACCTGAACTTAAGAGGGAACTAAACCTATTAACAAATATCGTAAAGAGACTTATAACTAACTTCAATAGCCAAAACTATCATAACTTAATCCAGTCGCTCAGCGTCAGTAATAACACCCTGTGGCAATTCACACGAAAAATACTTAAGAAGAAAAACACGATACCTCCTATAAACTCAACAACAGATAAAGCATACACATCCTACCAAAAGGCAGAAGAACTAGCAAGATATTTTGCTTCAACTTTCACTGTCAACAACACTAATTTCCATCCTGGACACATCACTATAACCAAATCAGCATCAGAACAAGAATATGGACCTCACCAAAAAATACACTACATTTCACCCTCTGAAATTAAAAAAAATATTAATAAACTGCCTCTTAAAAAATCACCCGGACACGACAATATAAATAATATCGTATTAAAACATTTACCCCCACCAGCAATAGCCACCCTCACAAACATCTACAATTCGTGTCTCAGAATAAGTTACTTTCCGCATACCTGGAAACATGCTATCATTATTCCTATTTGTAAACCGAACAAAAATCCTGCAAACGTTGACAGTTATCGTCCGATCAGTCTATTACCATCCTTATCAAAGATATTCGAGAAAATTATTCTTAAAAGATTAAACAATTACCTACACATAACGAAAATAATTCCTAAAGAACAATTTGGATTTATGGAAAAAGTGTCTACTCAACACCAGTTACTAAGAATTTCCGAACACATATACACAGCATTCCAGAAAAAACATCACACAATAGGCGTATTTATAGATATCACTCAGGCGTTTGATCGGACATGGCACCAAGCCTTAATGTACAAGATTAAACAAATTGGCACCCCATACTACATAAAATCAATTATCAATAGCTTTCTCAACAATAGAACTTTTTCAGTGAATGTTAATAATCATCACTCCAACCCTAGACTAATTAACGCAGGACTCCCCCAAGGCTCACCACTTTCACCCACACTATTCAACTTATACGTTGCAGATCTTCCTAAATTAACGAATATTCACATAGCCCAATTTGCGGACGATACAGAAATATTTTCTTCTGGCAATTCTATCATTGACATCAGAAATAGAACTCAACTATACCTCAACTTACTCGATAGCTGGGCATCCAAACTTAAAATACAACTGAATTCATCCAAAACCGCATCAAAAATATTCACACTAAGACCCTATACCTACCCCACCCCCCTAACAATAAACAACAATCAACTAAACTGGTACCCCCATAACAAACCTATTAAATACCTTGGATTAAACTTAGATACTAAACTGAATTGGAAACAGCACTTAGGCGAAAAAATAAAACAGGCTAAAACAAAACTACTACAATTAAAACCTTTAATCTATAGAAACAGTCCATTACCATATCATTCTTCAATTGCAATATACAAAGCCATTCTAAGACCGCTACTGCTGTATGCTTGTCCCATCTGGATAAATTCCGCAAAAACCAATCTAAAGAAACTACAAATCATTAAGAACCAATTTCTCAGAACCATCACCAATGCACCGTGGTTTGTCACGAATCATCAGCTTCACAAAGAACTCAACTTAGAACTTATTGAACATCACATCACATACTTAGCCACCAACTTTTATTATTATTTACCTCAAATCTCTTCCCTTGCAACCTTTAGACTCCCTAAAAACCCAAACCATACCAGAATAAAAAACAGATACCCCTACAATATATTCCTTAAAACCTTCTCCGAATTTGAACCAGAATAGAGGACCCAATAGCGCATCCTCAACCTTATGTTAGATTTAAGTCTTAGAAATAAGTTTTAAATATAAGTTAGTAAGTAAGTCTATCAAACATATGTAAAGTTTATACTACAACTGACCTATGTACATCCATCAAAATCAATAAATAAAAAAAAAAGCATCGCGGCTGAACGTTGTACTGTGTGTCAATAAAATTAATAATAAAGTACATTCCTGCCAACAAAATGCCCAGCTCGCCGTGCTGACGGCAGTGCGGCACAGCGGCGCCACTGCGACGTGTAGCAACACGCTTCCGCGTGCATGAGGTCGACCACGGCCGCGCACGAAGGCCAGCGCCCGCCACTCGAGGCGCATGACGTGCGTGAGAAAGGGGCGGCCCATTATTCCGAGCAGGAGGCAACAGCGGCTCAGGCTATGTTCACGCGGTGGAGGAAGTGGCGCTAGAGATGGAGGTGGAAGTGGCGGTGGACGAGGTGGAAACGGAAACGGTGGCAGAGACGGTGGGGTGGAGGTGGCGGTGGAAGAGGCGGAGGCGAGGGGGAGGCGGTGGAGGTGGAGGTGGTGGTGGAGGAGGCGGAGACGGAGGCGGAAGCGGAGGCGGAGGCGGTGGCAGAGGCGGAGGCGGTGGCGGTGGAGTTGGCGGTGGCGGTGGCGGTGGCGGTGGCGGAGGCGGAAGTGGAGGCGAAGCCGAAGGCTGAGGCGGAGGTAGAGGTTGTGGAGGTGGAGGTGGTGGTGGAGGAGGCGGAGGTGGAGGCGGAAGTGGAAGCGGAGGCGGAGGCGGAGGCGGTGGCAGAGGCGGGAGGCGGTGGTGGTGGCGGTGGCGGTGGCGGTGGAGGTGACGGTAGAGGAGGTGGAGGCGGTGGCTGTGGCGGTGACGGTGGCGGAGGCGGTGGCGGTGGCAGAGGCGGTGGCGGAAGCGGAGGCGGTAGCGATTGAGGAGGCGGAGGCGTTGGCAGTGGCGGAGGCGAAGCCAAAGGCTGAGGCGGAGGTGGAGGGTGTGGAGGTGGAGGTGGTGGTGGAGAAGGCGGAGTTGAAGGCGGAAGCGGAAGTGTTGGCGGAGGCGGTGGCAGAGGCGGAGGCGGTGGCGGTGGAGGTGACGGTAGAGGAGGCGGAGGCGATGGCTGGGGCGGGTGCGGTGTCGATGACTGTGGCGGAGGCGGTGGCGGTTGAGGAGGCGGAGGCGGAGGCAGAGGCGGAGGCGTTGGCAGTGGCGGAGGCGATGGCGGTGGCGATGACGGTGGCGATGACGGTGACGGTGGCGGTTGTGGTGTCGCTGACGGTGACGGTGACGGTAACTGGAGCGTTGCGGTGACGGTGACGGTAACGCTGGCGGTGGCGGGGAAGGAGAGGGAGTCGAAGGCAGAGGCGAAGGCGGAGGCAAATTTCCTTTTTTACTTTTCCCCCACAAGGAGCCCTCGCGGGTCGGTTGTTAATTTTCATAAGAGGGATACAGCGCTGCAGCTCGTTGGGTTTTGCGACGGAGAAGGGACAGTGCTTAATTACTAACTTTATACTAGCTTAACCTATGGATGTAGCTGGCGCTTTGGCCTGCAACCTTAGGTTAGCATTCATGCTTTTCTATTATTGTAAAGTTTCTTAGTAAAATCGTCGTGTTTGTTTTTCTTTTCCATTCACTCACGCATTAATACTTGTGTCTGTGTACTCTTATTTATACACCTAGCATACGCACTTTCACACAACACTGTTTACACTGTTACTTCACTGTCCGCCACGGCGCCGACTGAGCTCAAAGCGTCCGTGGCGGCTAGGCACTGAGCGAAATGATTGAAGGCGTTGTCATTGTCAACAATATTATTTATTTCAATAAGAGCAGCTTTCGATGGCTTAGCCATCATCATCAGTTTTCTGATACAAGAAAAATATAAAATTGGAATTAACAGAGTTACATAATTTAAAAACATCTTAAGAAATGAAAGGAGAAGAATTAAAGAATTATTCAGAGTTAACCATGAAAATACGACCTATGCCACCTTTATTAGTGTATTTTACTCTATTCTTACAATAAAAGAAAAAAATTGGAGCCTTTTTGAGAACATTTTGAAAATATCCCGGGGGCTTCATATAAAGTACCACCAAATATAAAAGACTGTTTTTGAAAATCTCAAAGCTTCAACTAGAGCCAGATGGACAGGGGGTTTTCTATTTGGAAAAGATCGTAGGAATGGTTTAGGCGCTAGAAGTGTTCACAGACTGACGAACAGAGGGACGGACAGAGGGACGGACAGACGGACGGGCAGACGGACGGACAGACGGACGAACATTTTGAAAAAAAAACAAAAACACACATTTTAGGTTTCAGGGGACCCCAAAACGTGCATTTCCGTTGAAATCTCGAAATCGATTTTCCACAGCATTACATAATTCTCTCTATACTACGTATTTTACTCCGCATATAGGTATGTATACGAGAAAGTAACTAGAGATTCTACAGAATTGCACAGAATTTCTCGTAGTAACGTTTTCTAATTTCCTTAGTGTGGACTGATGTGTACAATCTTGCCGTTCATTCTTGTCAGCTGCCATTATCGCCTCCCTAAGTACTTTTTTTTATTTTCTCAACTTCTCGTTTTCCAAATAGTAGAACCGAAATATTATTTTGAGAAAATTAAAGAAGACTAAAACCTTGTCCTAAATACCAATATTCATTGAAAAATTTGGAGCCGTCTTTAAGAAAACGAAGTTAAGCGTCATTAAAGGCGAAATTTGAAGCTCTTTTTCACAGGAATCTATTGCGTTTCACAAATTAAATAATGTATACCAATCCATGTACATGTGCATATTTACAGCGTGAGAAATACTTCAAGACAATTACATTTATATCATCTTTGAAAAACGGACAGAAGAATTAAGTTTGAAGAAAAAAATTAGAGCCATTCTTGAGAAAATGGCGTTTGAGCGCTTCTGAAAATGCGGAATTTTGAGATAATTTTCACAGAAAACTGTTGTTTGCTAGAATCTTTATTCGACATTATTTAAAACGCATGTACTCATAAATACACTAACGTGAAAACATCGCCTCTAATGTAAATATTACCGATGTGACAGACTAGTAAAAAAATACATCTTTTATTTATTTATTTATTTATTTTACGTCAAAAACAGTTAAAACTGCGTATGACGTGCTATGGGGAAAAGTGAATTGTGTGCACATTCTCAAAATTCTGTGATCCCTACACTAAGTCATATTCTACTTGAATTTTGAAAAAAAAAAGCAAGCAATAAATTTTGTGCTCTTATCCATGTTGTCCTTCGGAATAAAACTTCCTGCCGTGACAACATGGAAACAATAACTTGAATCATTGTATTTCCCACTGAATTCTAGAAGACGTGGACAGATAATGAAGTTACATTTATGTACAGAAGCAACACAAGGGGCCATCTCAGCATTTTCTCAATGGATCAGGGAACTGGACGAAAAACCTGATCGAGACGGGGGTCATTGACCCAGAAGCTGAGATACAATACCTGTTACATATTGTTTAGAATTATACAGTCCAATGGTAAATAATACATTAAATATCACTGTTAAAATTAATGTTACTTTCCTTGTGATGCTCAGTATAGTCTCTGTATAGAAATGTTATGCAGTTATGCAGTTATGCAGCAGAAACGATTTCACTTGGGATTTAAACTTTTCTATCGAATTTAATCGTTTAATGTCATCTGGCAAAGTGTTGTAAAATAATGTACATGTATTGTATGTTAAGTTTTTGTAATGAGCTGTTGATATTGTCAACTGATGAATATGATTTCTACGTCGAGTGTTATAGTAATAGACTTCGGCATTTTCTGAAAATATATTCCCGCCCTTAAGTAAGTCATTTTTTACAAAAACCACTGATTCGTAAATAAACAGACAAAGTAATGGTAAAATTCCTAGATTAATGAAGAGTGGCTTACATGAATCACATGGGTGGGATTTGGTTATTCATCGTACAATTCTTTTTTGTAATCTAAAAGTCTGGGAGCTATAAGATGTATTTCCCCAGAATATTATGTCATATCTCAGGCGGGAATGAACATTCGCAAAATATACACAACGAGGAGTATGAAGACTGACTGAATTTGCAAGAATTCTGAACGCGTAGCATAATGAACTTAATTTTGTGTTCAATTCATTTAAATGGACGTTCCATTTAAGGTTTGACTGAATTGAGACACCTAAAAATGTTGTTGCCTTAACATCAGTCAATGGTACACTGTTCATTTTCAATGGAGCACAGAATTGTTTATTTGAAATGGAAAACTGCATTAAAACCGTTTTCTTTTCGTTTACTATTAATTTGTTATTTCGGAACCAATTTGAAACATCTGATATTGAACTATTTACGGTTTCTTTATTGCAAATGATGTTCGTATCATCCGCAAAGAGAACCGTTTTTCCGTTTCGAATCGTCGAGGGCATATCGTTTACGTAAAGTAGGAACAGAATAGGGCTTAAAATCGATCCTTGAGGAACTCCACGTGCAATGGGCAAAGAGTCGGAAAGGTGCGTACGTAATGTTCCATCATTTCAGTAAGGTATTTCCACTCTCTGAGATCGTTGTTTAAGGTACGAACATAACCAATCTAGAGCAATACCACGGATTCCATATGAAGGTAATTTTGAAAGTAAAATGTCATGATCAATGACGTCAAAAGCTTTTGAGAGATCTAAAAATAATCAAATAGGTGCCTCGTTTTGATCCAATGATGAGGCGACATCTTTAAGAAAAGAAAATATAGCTGTTTCCGTTGAGTTTGATTTTCTAAATCCATGTTAGCAATCTGAAAGCGCGTCAGGTTTACTGAGAAAGATTTCCTTTCGTTCCATTCGTAAAAGTCTCTCTAATATTTTTGAAAAAACTGATAGAAGAGAAACGGGCCGATACTTTTGAATTTCATTTTTGTTGCCTTTTTTGAAGAGCGGCTTAATTTTAGCTGTTTTGAAAATATATGTAAACTTTCCGGTGTATAACGATGAATTAAATATGTGAGTTAACGGGTGTATAATGGCATACGCACAGTTTAACAAAGAATCCAGGATTTCATCTAAACCGGGCGAATATTTATTTTTTAGTTTACCGATTATTTTGAGAATTTCATAGAAAGAAGTTTCGGAAACGAACATTGTGTCTACAATTTTGGGTGAACTGTCTGTTTTTGAATTTTAAGGCTGAAGACCCTGAGTGAGATAGGCAGCAATTCTCGAAAAGTATTGGTTAAAGAGACTAGCCACTGTTGCCGGATCGTTTACATTTATATCGTTATATTTTAAAACAACATTCTCTACGGGTTTTCTAGTTGATTCGGTAGTATTTTTTATTATATTCCACATTGCTTTTGTTTTATTATTTGAGTTCAAAATATCCTGATCGTTTTTCATGATTTTAGCCTGCCTTATGACTTTTCGTAACAATGTTTTGTATTTTTTAAAGTAGATAAGGAAATCTTGAGATACGTCATGACGTTTAGAAATGAAAGAATTCGCTTGTTTTTCCAAGATGTCCTAATTCCTTGTGTTATCCAAGAATTGCTTTTCCGTGAAATATTTAATTTTCGTTTTTGAAGAGGAAAGCAAGTGTTAAAATGAATTGAAAGAGTTGAAAAAAAAAAAGAATTATATTTGTCGTTTGTATCAACAGTATTATAAACCGCTTCCCATGACTCCTGCATCAAGTAATCAATGAATAATTTAATTTTACTTTTAGTAAACAATCTAGTCATACGTGTATTATTTATTGTGTCAGTGCTCGCATTTCTTATAATGGTAAGAATTTGTGCATCGTGGTCACTGTATCCTAAATCTTTGGTTTCAACTTCATATCGAGTAGTAGTTTTGTTAATTATAATTTGATCAATTGCCTTCATCGAATGTTGTGTGATCCGTGTAGGTGTATTAATTGTAATGTCTAAATTGAAGGAATTAATTAAATTGAGAAACTTTTCTTTCTCGCAAGATTCGACCAGAAAATCAATGTTAAAATCTCCGCATACAACAATGGATTCAAAAGAGCGATTGCTGACTTTGTTAAGTGTTATCTCCAGGTTTTCTAAGAACAAAATATAATCTGCAGTTCTCTTTGTTGGAGGTCTGTAAATGCAAAGTATTATCACTTTTAGTGAAGTAAGATGTACAACAGAAATTTCGAAAATATTTTCAATGGAATACACATTTAATTCCGCCAAGGGGATAGAATCAATATTATTTCTAACGTAAATACAGGAACCCCCATACGTAGGACCTTTAAGACTAGGACCCATACGTA
>BLKR01015940.1:0-43583 GCA_011170035.1 Teleogryllus occipitalis
TCAGGGATGGGTGGGGAGGGAGTGCAGTGCAGTGCGGTGCGGTGCGTGCGGTGCGGTGCAGTGCGGGTGCAGTGCGGTGTGGTCTGAAGTGTGAGGGTGCGGTACGCAGTGTAGTGCGGTAGCGCAGTGAAGTGGGGGAGTGGGTGAAGTGTTAGAGAAAGCACATAAAATCAACACAGATAGCTCCTAAATCAATCTCTAATTCTGATTACATAATTATATTTGTAAATCTAATTATAATTGTAATTATATTGTATATTTGTAATAAGTTTTATTAGTTGTGAGCTTATCTGGATCATCTGCGTTGCTTTCACCGATTGCCTTTCAAAACAACTTTAAATGGAAATCTATCTACATCTAATATCTATCTATCTATCTATCTATCTCTATCTATCTATCTATCTATCTATCTATCTATCAGTTCAAAAGTGGTCGAGACTGTGTCAGACAGTCACCGTTCTGGCTGTATCAGTAGGAAAAGTTCCGTTGATGGTGTTTGGGACGCTTTAGGAGCGTTTTTCTTGCAATGTTCTCGAAGAACAGCGTACAACAAATAGCCAATACTACTCAGATATGATTTTGAACAAGGTGAAGCCAGCCATGAGAAAGAGACGTCCTGGATCTCAGAGGAGAGATGCTATTCTTCAGCAAGACAACGCACGTCCACACACTGCTGAACAATCACGTGGAACCATCGACAAAACGGGTTGGGAGGTACTGTCTCATCCCCCTTACAATCCGGATTTAGTACGATCTAATTTCCTTTTGTTTGATCCACCGAGGGAGGCATTACGTGGGAAGAAGTTCCAGGCTAACGAGGATATCAAACAAATTGTGAGAGAGTGGTTCACACACCTAGATAAAATGTTCTTTGCAGCGGATATAAAAAAAGGGTAACCCACTAACAATTAATTGCCTAAATGTAGGCGCTAATTATATTGAAAAGTAGGAAAAGTCTTGTTTTGCAAAAATAAACTTTTATTTCTCCAGACCAATTTGTCTCTAATTATTTTATGCCCAACGTATTACATGTAGTGTGACCAACCGTTTTCCTACGAATCAGACAAAACGTGTCACATCCTTCGCCTCTGTCCAGAGGTGTTTAAATGAGTTTGAACGCGCGCCCAAAAACTAAAGAGGTAGTGCAAAAATGTAATGGGAGAGTTCACTAATGTAGCAGAAAGCTAGGAAGTCTGCATAATATATTGCAAGAGTCTCTTGGAAACGAACTGTCGACCGGTCAGGACGTAGAGCCAGATCGCACTACGAGAGAATACCGTTACTAGCATTCATTTCCAAAGAGTGCAAAAAAAACTCTTCGGAGAAGATAATACAAAAGGTAAACTGTTTATTTTAATTAAAATACGACTAATTGTGGATATAATCATGAGTAGTGTTACATAAATTATTGAGAGTAGAGAAGTGAGGAGTTCGTATGAGTTTTACAGACGATAGTAATACTCGAATGTATCTTCATCTTTTCAGTTTTTTATCTTCTTTCTTGACGTTCTGTTCCTTTACTACGTTCCTGTTACATGGGATTTCATTGCATCTGGGTAAAATACCTCGACAAATCCCTACGCAAGTGAACGCGTGATGTTCCGGCTACATATTTCATAACGGACACGAGCCGGCACTACAAGGTGACACCGCGGAGTAGCTGGAAGACGACGCGAGGCTGTTTCAACCAGACAACCCCAAATGCGAAATATGCATATTATCAAGTACGAACGTTCCAGTTGGAATAATTTTATTTTGGACTTTTGATCAGATTTTCTGCACCACGATAAATGATGTTGGAAGATGTCACTGAATATCATTTAATGTGTAAATGTATTTCAAGGACATGTTCTTCATGAATGATTGAGAAACTTGAGCTATAAACATTAAAGGGTCCTATCTGTAACTGTCAAAGGCAATTACTAAGCTTCTCGGGGCCTACTTTCGTTTTCACCATTCTAAAAATAATTTTAATAATAGAGGACTGAAAGTGTACGTAATTTATAGGCTTATTAATGCATAACTTTAGATTTTTTCATTGTTTGAATTGGCACGAAAAATCCCTTAAATCCACTCTTCTTTAATACTTGGCGTATTCGCAAATAACTTCACTTTGCCACTTTCGAGTGTCTGACAAACTCTCATATATCCTGTGTACAATAAACAATATTTATTTTTTAAAGATTAATTAAATTAAAATACTAGTAATCCAAATTTCCTCAAATATATACCAAATCACTGTGTTTGGACAGTGTATGGTATGGGTAAGTGGGTTCACTGAATGGTATGCGAACATAACACATTTCTCGCCAGAAAGTGAATTAATGGAGGGGAATGTCTGAATTCAGAGATAAATCACACAGCGGTTGTTAACGGTATGTACTGCCCGAGGAACTAGTAAATTTGTACTGATGTAACTTGCCTGCGTAATAAACAAGACCTGGTAGTCTGCATACTCAAACGCATATGCATCACAGTAATTGCATCTCTCCGAACAGTATTATGCGTTGCACTTGTTAATGAACGTAATAACCCAAATGTCTCTTGGTTATATATCACCATAAGCACAATTGCTACCGGTCTGAACTCTCCCTCAATCTGGAATTATTGTTTCTCTGGCGTAAGTGTAAACACTGTCAATTGGTGACAAATATCTCATTCAGTAACAATTATTTCATTTAGGTGTAATCATGCAAGTGAAAAGTAGAAGTGAACACTAATATATAGTTTTATATCAATTATTGAAAAAAATGAAAAATTATTTAAGAGAATGAAAATATTAAGTAATTAGCTGAAGTAACCTGCGTTGCCCGGATATGTTTTTATCAAAAAATCTGTTAGAGGAAAAGGAGTTAATTTATCTCTAATGTATCTCCTTTCTGCCTACCCCGCCCTCATTTAAAAATTACACCTATCTACTCTCTCCTCAGTTCCGTTACTCCTTCAACTTTACACCTCTATTTAAACGGTTAACGGTCATGTGGCTGGACTGCACTCCACCACATAACTAAAGCAGATCTGTTTTTGTATATTTTGTATTATGGTTTTGTATATATTACATTTAGTTTTCAAGTATCATAATAACAGATAAGTTTCCTTTGAATTTGGTATTTAGTTATTATTTAATTTTTGTATTTTTATGTTCTTCCTTCCTTTATTGAACATTGTGAAAATCATTTGGCTTCGTCATTCTGAACTATTTTTATAAATACATTTTCTGTTCTACCTGATGAGGAAGACAGAATAGTCTCCGAACGTCGTCGCATTACAGAAAGTAAAATTATGATATAAAAACTTTTGGTAGTATTAATTGTGGTTGTTGTAAATTAAGAAAGGAACTGAATAAACTTTCAATAGAATTGTAATAGTGACAACCAATTTATAACTTATATCTGATAATTATTTTCCCAATAAAGGCTCCATTTTTTTCTTTACATTTTTTAAATCTTATGTAGCAAAGAACTGTAAAGTTAGTGGTGATGATCCCATTTTCATCCTACTCTCTGAATTTTCCAAAATTGAATTGATTAACTATGGTCTTCAAAATCTGAAAGATCACTTCAAAATCATCATGGCAAGCTTGTGTGAAATTAGTAAATCTTGATTTTCTGCATTATGATTATATGATATTCAGCATTATATATTAAATGCAAATACTGTAACAGTTAAATTTATTCATTTTTATTTCATTTGTAAATGTAAGACAATTCCTGACAATTGAAGTAATTGCAGAGATGCACTAAAGGCGCTTAGTTTGAATTTGTTGAATTGGGTTTATTCAAAGTTTATAGTTGAGGTGCTTGTAGGACAAACATGGCAATGTTTCAATGTCAATATTCAAAAGTATGTGCTGTTGTTGCTCTGCTTGTTTTCTGCATTGTACTTCCGTCGCCGTACCTGTCGCAGAAATTTACTGCTCTATAAATGCTCTGCAACACATTTAAAACAATGTGAGGCGCCTTGTTCACTTACTTTTCGCCATAAAACTTCCCTACTTATTGAATCAAAAGCATTTTCAAAATCCCAAAAAGGCTTTTGACTCAATCAATACCGTTCATGGTAGGAGACAATTTAAAGAAAACATTTGGAGGCGTTGTTGAGAAAAAAGTTTATAAAATTTTAAATGCTTACATATTTTACGCAAAATGACGCAAACACTACTGAGTTTCAAAACTTTCTACCTAATATGATCTATTTGGAAGATCTGACTTGAATTTTCAATATTGTAGATGTAATATTTGTATATGAAAGCATGACCAGAAAGAATCTTAGTTTGCCATTTGGAATGTCAAGCCAGCGATTAAAAGTAAGTTATTAGGTGACCTTCTCCACAATTGAACCATATCGTTTTAGAGCTTTCGTGTTGTTAGGCTTATTGCCTTACAGTCCTCTCTCAATGGGAATTCTGGACATATGATGTCGTGTCCTTGTACTAACGAGCTGAGTGGATCACAAGAAATGTCCCCTGCTTTCGTGCTTGCCCAAGAAAGTTTCTTTTGAGAGATTAGTTGAGCGTTGGCTGCCCTGCTTTACACTCACTTGTTTCTTGTTTACTAGATTTTGCGCGATTTTATTGTCTGTTGAATTTCCAGACGTTTATTGTTGTTGTTGTGTTTGTATGTTTTGGGTTTACCTCAGTATGCGATGTCAATAAGTCTTCAAAAGAAAGAAAATCACTTCTTGCTTTGGAAGAGGTAAAACAAATATACTTAACTTTTTTTTGTGTCATCCGGCGACGAAAGCAATTTTGCTGGGAGATATAACGGTATTTTAGGTTATCTTTTACTAGAAAATGTTTTCCTTGGCAGTGATATTGTATAATGATAGGAATTCAGTGTTGTTAGAGGGTTATGATATAAGTATTCTAGACTGTTATGTAGTGTAACCTTAATTGTTGGCTTGAGTTTTTAATCACATGTTCTGATATATTTATCAAGGGAAAACTTGGATGATATTCAAAGCGAGACCATATTCTGCCACAAATTGTCGACGGATGAAAATCCGCAACATGATTTGTGTCTCAAAGGTATGACAAACTATGTTCAAAGCACTACAACTAGGGTGCTAAATCTAAAATATATTCATAAATGTTTCTTTTACACAGCTGTGTAATGTCATTAAACCTATTTACAGAAGACGCTCTGCTCAGTAGTTACTAAAAAATCTTTTGCATGGCCGTAGGCAGATTGCAATTCTACCTTAACCATAAGAACCATGTGTGATAACCATAAGAACTGACAAGAGTATTAGTAAGATTAAGCACACTCTTCATTGGAGTGTATGATCCAGTGCCAATTTTTAATGAATTGAAAGTAGTAAAAGGTCTATAGCAACTTGGAATACAAAGGGAAGACAACACAAGAAATGTTTAACACCTATTGACAAGAAAAAGAGGAAAATAATTATCATGAGAAAGAAAATGAATCGAATAAGAAAAGAGGAAATGTAAGGAAAACTATCAAGATAGCACTGCAAATTTTTATTTCAGTAATGTATTAAGGTACTGTAAAGTATAACACTGAATTTATTGTAATTTGATATTTTCTTAAATAAATGTTCCTTTTTCTCAGAAACAATTAAATTACGGAACTTTGACTGAGAAAATTTTGCATGCAACTTTGGAAGTAGAAAATAAAATTTCCAAAAATAATATTAACAAAATAGTACTAAAAATATATTCATTTAATTTCTTACAAAAACACCATTCATGTAGAAAATTTACCTAAATCAGAACAAAAATTGAAACCTTTTTCATAAAAAGTATGAAGTTAAGTAAGTAAGTACGCGTTAAGTAGATACAATTAACGTTATTGGTTCATCTGGATCGCGGTACCTTTCTTGGGCTCCTCGAAACTACGATAAGCGTAAATAGAACTTGATAAAAAGGAAATATGTTCAACAAGTAATCATTTGACATGAAAAAAACTGTTTAGGCTATCTTATTAGTATTATATGACGCTTAGAAAATGTACACGCTTTCTTTCAAATTAGCAATAAGTGAATGGATTTTGTAGTGTTTCTGTACTTAGTATTTTGCTTAGTATTATGCCTTTGTACTCAGTATTTTTCTCTAGATTTTTTTTTAAATTCATCGTTCTACACTATATCATTAAGTGAAAAGTAGGACCAATGAGCTCTATGAGTAGGTTGATTTGGATGAATGATTGATTTGAGTTCGGTGAACGAAAGAGAAAAACGTATTGCGAGAATGAGAGCATTCTATTTCGTAGTTCAAATGAAAAGAGTGCGTTTTAATTAATTAAAAATGTATTTGGCATATAATACGTTGGAAATTATACAATAGACCGTACGAAGGATGTTTTCTATTAGTCAATAGGCCAGAACCACATACATCACGAACTTTGACACGCAGTGTGAAGAGTTAAATTCAAATGGTTCGATGTAAAATTATTTTGGAATAAAATGCGTTGAAAATTTTACGTTATAAAGACTAGAGCATACTCTATATTAATAGCTTAGACTGAAGTCCTGTAGCCTCGTCATGAAACTAAACCCTCTTAGCGAAGCGTCATCGCATCTTAAAAGTGTGAGATTGTAATACGATGCTATTCTCCATGAGTGTCCATGTCGTTCACCATCTTCACGCAAAAGTGAGCCAATTTCCTTTCGTAAGATAAAGAAGAGGATCCAAATATCGTCTGTGGAATTACCGTTTAACGTTTTTGTAACGAACTAAGCAGGATATTCGTTGTGAAAGTTGTTCAAAGAAAGTCAAAAGGATTTTTTAGTAATTTTACGTACGGAAGTCTGTGTCCTGCAGCAATTTCATTTTATATTACGTTTTATATTATTATTTTATGTTACTTTTTGCTCGCTCGTGGTACATAGCGAAGTCGCTATCATTTCACCACTGAGGTCCGGGTTCGATTCCCGACGAATCTCATGTGAAATTTGCTCCAACAAAACGAGTCTGGATGCTTTACAAGGGCTAGTCCAACTCCTGTGAAGTTTCTAAACCCTACCCCTATCCTTATTCCTTCCCAATTCTGACCGCTGGGTAGTGACGCAGGAGCGCGTAGCAGGAGGAGCGCACGCGGATATGCCTATGCCACCTGGTGGTCCTCTTGACAAGTGACTGCGACGTGACGTGACATGACAAATAAAAGTTAATGAATGTTTACTCCCTAGCGCACAAACGTCACTCCTCAGCGCAAAGCGCTCAACGCCCCTTAAGGGGCTTGGAGACGCGTTGCGTCGAATTGTAGACGCAACAAATTAAAAAATATATTATTAGTATTTTAACTCTCTCCACTCAGAGTAGAGAGAACGTTACGTAATGCTGCGCGAAAAAAGTGGAAAAGTTTCGGTAGGAAAACTCTTATTACAGGGCCCTAGTAACGAAAAAGTGGATAAGTCCAGTTGCTAAATTTTGAAAAAAATTCTCCAACATGTGGTGTTGCGAGAATCTATGTTTCGTGGGTCCTTCATGCCGAAAAATTGAATGATAACAAAACGTCTGCCCGTGTGTCTGTTTGTATGTACTTCTGTCTATCTATCCGTATATCGGTCTGTCCGTCCGTCTACTGTTCGTCTGTGAACAACACTAACATCTAAACCGTTCAGCCGATTTTCTCCAAAATTGATATTCCAGAATCAATCTGCCTGATGTCAATACCCCTTGAATTTGAAACCAATACTTTAATTTTCGGGGAACTTTACATCAAGCCCCTGGGATATTTTCAAAATTTTCAGAAAAATTACATTTTTTTATTAATTTTTTTGTGGATAAGGCGAAGGACTATTATGAGATTGGTGCAGGTCTCATGTTCGTTGAAAACTCTCATTGTTTGAAAATTTCAAAAGTTCACAATTTTTTCGGAGTGTTACAACTACAATATTAAATATATATATTTTTCCCTTAATGACATCTGTTTCTTAAATATAGATTTTGAAACAATGTACTGTACAATTGTTTGAAAATTGGAGTTCTTTTCGTGCAGTGTTCGGTGAAAATACAGGTGGGAAAATACGTACTGTTTTAGCTATTATTCGTTATTATTTAGCTATTACTAGTTATTATTCATTTTCATTTTATGAATATTAGTTGTGCATTTCCAATGGAAGAGAACAAGTTTTAATCCGCCTTTAAATAAAATTAAACAAAGAGTGACTTGTAGTCGGTGTGGTATATTTCCTGTCTTTTTCCCACAGTGAAGATAATAGATAAGCTTTTCAGTAAAGTACTAGCGTGACAACTTAATGTATTTAATAACTATAATTTTGTTGCAGACTAACCTAGCGTCACCATGCAATTGCATTATAAATTAATATTGCTTGAGAATATGTATCTGCGATTTAAAAACAATGAATTACCCTATTCGAATTTACCACAACAAGATATTTCCGTGTGGGAAAGTCTAGTGAATGCACGATACTATCGTCATCAACGGGAAAATATAGAAGTTCTTGGTAAGTACGGAAGTTTTTTAATTTTTTTACCGATAACTGTAATTAATTGTGTTAGAATTTGATAAGGACGAGAATTGTTTCTTTTTCCTGAAAAGCGATTTTTTTAATTTGCATACTTTTAGTAAAAATGGAAGGTGTTTTTAAAAATAACTTACAGTATCAGTAAAACCATTCTCACTTTCTTCTCCTGCGGAAGTTACGATATCACATAAATGTAAGTATCATTTGCGTATAATAATCTTCAATGCAAATGATTTCTTGTAATTATAAAAACTTGTTCATTGTGTAACATAATCATCAATTCCGGACGATTCTCTTCGAGTGGAAATATATAATCAAATGGCTATAAAATGGAATTATGGGGTTTTTCTACCACTCAAAAATGGCTCAATATCTGAAATATCACAAAGACGCAAAATAATTCACAGATAAACATGCATAAAGAATGAGAAAAAATGCATGAACGTTTATCACAGTAGTTTAACGTATTTACGTATACATTTACGTATACAAATTACGTATACATATTTAATAAATTAAGTTTGAAAAAAATTACTCGAATATGATTTTAAAATCATAAATTTGTTAATAACTTAACATTTGATCAAAAATAAATATATTACTGCTAAGGCTTCAATATATTCCATGAAATTTAAATGGAAAAGCCAAGAGGGAAAGAACTACTCCAGTGAGGAGAGAGTTGCGAACTGAGAACAAAGTGACGGGAATTTTTAGGGAGGAAAGTAAAACAGGGAAACTTGGAGTACATGCAAAGCAGAGGCCATTTGACATGAAATAAGATGTTATGAAGGAACGGGGGACAAATATAAGAATATAATATTTGAGAGCGATTGGTAAGAGAGGGTAGAAAGAGGAAAATATTAGAAATAATGGAAGATGAGGGGTGAATTGTAGTACATGGAAGTAAAGGAGGAAATTTTTAGGATAAATAATCATATATTGGCAATAGAATTATGTTTTAAGAAAAAGGATAGCATTGAATATCCAAATTGATGGTGGTGGGGGGGGGGAGAAGAGTTTAGAGCCAAATCGTCTATACAAATCGAATTAATGTGTGTCTATTGTTTGAAAATAACAGATATTTTTTAATAATATCGTACAGTTGTTTACGTGACAAAACTCCATTCAGTTGTTTTTGAAATGTATCTGTCTGTCTGAGCTAATATCTGGAAAGGATAACTTGTTTTTAATGGAATTTTTACTGGAAAGTAGTGAAAGTTTTTGTAGCATATTGTAAGCTCCATTTTTCGTAAAATTATTTTGTTTTTATAAATAAACCAGAGTTATATTTTTATATTAATGAAGTTTTATATGCCTGACTATAAAAACAACCTAAAGTTACTGTTCTCTTGAGATTTTATCAACTATATTTCATCCTTTTCCTAACCCCCTGAAGCAAAATGTAAGTGCGCCTTACGTTTTAGGCAAATATCTCGACAGCGGAGAGTAAATCTAGGAAAGTAAATTAAGATATTCCTTTTAAAATGAAAAACATTTGGTTCATATAAATTCAAAGAAAGTTTTTTGACGGAGAAGAGAAACAAACCCAGCTCTTCCTTATTAAATTTGATAACTGAAGTTACCAAAAGAAACAAAATTTTTCACTGTGGACTATATGCTGTCTAGTAATGAGGATTAGAAGTGTCTCTGTGAAAGTAAGCGTCAAAGCGTTTTTTGAAAATAAAAGGCAATGTCAACAAAAGACGCCAGTAAAAATGTTTACACTTCTGGATGATTTTGTAATTAGGTGCTCTTGCAAAATTTGATAAATCTCCAAAAATCAGAATTTGTACGATATTGATATTACGATATTGATCGCAATCCAATGAATTTTTAGTCTTTCTGCAATCTCTAATTTAAAATCCATCTTACGTCAGTAGTCACAGGAAAATCAAACCGAAGAATTCTAAAGCAATTTCAATTTCAACATATAGCAATAGCAACAGTACCATGATAGCAATTCTTTGGCGTTAATTAATAGCTAAGGGTATACATTTCAAACATCCAGCCTTCGACTTAATTTTTCCCTAAAAACCGCGGGCTGACTTCCAGAGAAAAAAAATCATTTTCCGTATGATACTCTTTGGAAGGACTGAACTGCTTTGAAATTTTGAACTGATTTTCAAAAAGGACGTGAAAGCGCACCACAGACCAGATACCACGGACTTTCAGAATAGATAACATTACACATTGTTGCAATTTCAAGGAATTTTCGTATGTTCTTTCCCCATAAGACGCGATGGGATCACGTTATTTGTAAACCAGGGAAACCGAGCAGTTTCGTGGCGACTCGACTCGCTCCTGTAAGGGGCTGCTAATGCACGCGTATGTATCGAGTGTGCTGACAGTCATTTCAATTGTGTGAGGTTGGGGTCGCGACTGAGATGTCATCTGAATGGTTGGCGAGTAATAACTTTTAACACGCACGAATTGCGAGATAAATCAGAGTAAATGATTTCCGTTTGCGACCAAACAGGTAACACACAATTTCTGCAACTCAATAACTGTTACGCTGGGGTATACAAATACTTCTTAAATATTTGGTTTTCACAACTTTCCCTTGTGTCAAAGGATTAAAAGACACCAGATTTGTTTCGATACGAACATGTGCAGCAGCTCTCCCAAAATTCTCAAGCTATTTTGGCAGCCTGAACAATTGTCTTCAAGTTAAGTACATTTATTTTTGTCTGTCATTCATTCTTATTTCATATTTGTTATTGATCTTCACTTTTTAAAAGACAGGTTTATGTATATAATTACTACATAACGGCTTTAAAAAATTATATCTGTAAAACACGATTATTAGGTCATATATTGTGGTCAGAAGTACATAGTTGCTTTATTCCGTGAACAGATTTTTCCGATCTTCAGGAAGATTTGTCATGTTTATAAAAGTCATTAAATGCGGTCTCATGTTGATGGTTATTGTTGATTTGTTAATGTTGAGAGTACATGTTGAGTCTTCTATCAACGCAGATATAGTGCCTAACCTTTCTATGTCTTGTTGTGTGACTTAATTTGTGTGTTATTTCTGTATTAATTATTTACGTAAACCTGTCAAAAATTAGGGACAATAATAAATGTCAAATACGAGTAAGGCGTGGAGAAGATTTACGCAAACAAATACGAAGAAATAATGCCAAAAGAAATGAGCGTTGTTTGGCTCTTGGGAAGGCTACGAAATCGTGGAAAAATATTTCTAATCCACCACCCCTCAGTAGCTTCGTAATATAATGTAGTTTCTAAACGCTTTATTGCAACCTCCTGGATCTTCCATTCCATCACCAATTAATTTTAAAATTAATGATTTTGGAAATGGTTTTCGGAAAATGTTCTACAATTTAACCACTGAGAATTAATAAATGAAAACAATGTGTTAGTTCTATTCAATAGATCGTTCACAGGTGTACAAGTAAGCTCATATTAATTTGCTTAGTAATAACGAAGAAGGTAATACTGTTTCCTAATGTTCCAAAAATGCAATAGTACTGTTAACCGACGCTGCACGGGTCAACCAAATCGCCGAGGCACATATTAAGTTACCACTCACAAAAGTTCTTTTGTGACACGTGAAACTTGGCATCCAAAATTACATCAAAATCCAAGATGGAGTATCACGAAAAGATCACGTGGAGCATTTTCTCAAAAATTATCTTGGAATACTCCGCTTTTTATCTCCAGAACAACTTTTCATCTGAAATGTTCAAAAAATACACTTTAACTAAAATTAGTGCGAGTTATTTAAACGAGTGATGGGTCATATTATAAATAATACTTTATTATATTTCGTTCATAACAAAAGCCAAAAAATGTGTTAGTGTTACAGAGATCATGGTGTCTACATTATGTTATTATTATCTACTTTTCATGACGTCTAAAGATGAATCCGTCAACAACATTTAGAGGCACCCTACACTTTTACATATTGTAAAGTGCTATAATTAAAAATCAAAAGAGAATCCTCGAATGAAAGATTTTGCATACTCTGTGCTTTTACCGCCAGCTCAAATAAGAATAATTAATTCTGAACTACTAGTACTACAATTTCATTGTTATATCAAAGACGAATTAGTAAACTAGTCAATGAGATGAATATTATTTATATGTATGTATGTATGTACCAATACATACAAACACAGCAATTACTTTCTTGCGTTATTTGTAAATTTGCAATTTTCGAAAATTCTAAGAGTTCAACGATTATTAGACCCGCGCCATTCTCTCAAGAGTCTTCTATTCTTCTTCTTCTATCCGTGGAAAAAATGTAAAGATAAAATCTGGAGCAGTTTGTGAGAATAACACTGTTAAAAAAAATAATTGCCTATATTTTGCTTAAATTTACACGAAAACTTCTCGTTTTCGAAAATTAATCATGAATATATTTAAAGACCTGCCATCAATAAACATATTTCATCAAGAAAAACCTTCATTTGCTATATTATAGTTGTAGGAAAACGCCCCAAAAATTGCTCTTTAGGAATTTTCAGAAATCAAACGAATTTTAAGAACAAAGGTTCTACACATTTCTCTTAAGCGTTCTTTACGCTGTCTATCTGATGACAAAGTTTAATCAAAACAACTAAGATATTTTTCAGAAAATTTTGAAAATGTTTCTGAAGCTTCGTGTAAAGTACCCCCAAAACCAAAATATCAATTTGACGCTTTCAACGCTTTGAATTTATTCAGATCGATCGAGAAATATGAATTTTGGAGAAAATCGGCAGAACGATTTAGAGATCTAGACGTCAGAACGTTGATCACAGACGGATAGACAGACGGTTTGTCGTTAATAGATTTTTCGGTATCAAGGACCCACAAAACATGGATTCTGGCTACATCACATGTTAGAGGAAGTAATGTACAATAAATATATGAATAGATATTGTTGAGGCTTTGAATACAGCTTGAGTGTTTTGAGAGAACTTCTGTAGAGGTTTCGTGTGTAAAACAAGACTCCTGCCACCTTTTACTCATTTGACTCAAGGGAAAATTCTAAAAACCAATTTTTAAAGAACTATTTGTTTACCTCAGCGTAAGAATTGTTGAGTATTGAAGTTTTCAGTGTTACCTGACTAGTCGAAATCGCTTGCTCTTGTTTTTTCGCAGTTCGCTGTTAAAGGAGTCTGTAATGCTGTGAACTAGACGAACTAGCTTTTTACACGAGCGAGGCGCGTCGAAACAAAACCGCTCGGCTTCTAAATCTTCAAACAATGCGATCTGGTCGCTTTCCAAGGGAAAAGAGGCGCCCTTCTTAGAAAGCAGTTCAAAATTTCAAGGCAGTTCAGTCCTTACAAAGAGTTTCATACGAAAAAATTAATTCCCTTTCCCTCTGGAAGCCAGCCCACCAGCTTTTAGGAAATGATTAAGTCGAAAGCGGAATGTTTGAAATGTATACACTTTGCTGTTAATTAGTGTCAAAGAATTGGTGTAAATGATTTAATTCCAAAAACGACGCTAAATTTGAATTAATTTTGGCCGCCTATATGCTAACATAATTCCCGCCCGCGAAGGGAACCGAACCGGGCCCCCAGGAAAGAGCCGGCGCGCTGTAGGAGAGACGCAAATGTTTGGAGGCCATGAGGAATCTGTCGCCTACTTTGGTTTGTGAGCTTTCTTGAAACTTCGAAGAAAAAGAAACATGAGATGCAGGGATTAAATACCGTTGTCAGCACTGATTAAAACGAACAATTGAAGGAGCGACTTAATGCTCAAATATGGAACTTCAAAGTAATGGCACGGCTTATGCGATACTAGCAAATGTTTTCAATGCATTTTGTTAAACCGAATGCTTGTTAACTTGCATTGGAGGGGTCACGTTGACATGTTGACCCGTGGGTAGAAGGAAAAGTAATAAACAAAGACTTAAATGGAATTGTACGAGTCCTTATCGATGCCCAAGGCACGTAATTTGAAATCCGTGTTTAATCGACGTGTTCAAGTAATGTGAAGGGCGGTAGCGAGGTAGTAATGTGAAGGGCAATAACTCGTGATAGAATGAGGGTGCAGCTTACCCAAATGCGCGATTTGTAGACTCAGAGTTCTAGACCAGAGGCCTTGTTAATACGTGAAAGAGAAAATCTCAAAAGGAGAGTAAAAAAGTGTTTTTAGAATGTACTTGGACTAACACATACTTGGTAAATCCGAGTTTTTTGAGCGAAGTGCTTCAGTAATGAGGAAGGCAAGAAACTCAAAAAAGTGAACCATTACAAGTAAGGAAATTAACGAATTGAGATATGACCAAACCTATGCTATTGCTATGTAAATGCTTTAAAACACTTAACTTAAAAATTCGATTTCTAATGCGTATCGTTCCGCCAGTATGAAGGAGAAAAAAAATAAAAAGGTCACAAATGAAAAGGAGACAAAATGGTATAGAACAACAATACAACAAGATATAATTTCTACCATTTATATTGCCGCGCGCAATCATGACGTAAATCAAACATACGTGCGAGACGTTCGGCAACACGAATGAAGAGTCAAAAAGAAAATCAACGAAGGACCTATAGTAGTACAGTTTGCAGCCTGCACATTTAAAACAACTGTTCTGTCAGTATTAGCAATTGTGAAAGGAGCCAATGAATCGTTGGAATACTTGTTGAGCATTAAAAGAATCTTCGAAGCAAACCACCCTTCCGCCGGGGCTTTGCGAACCAGTCAGATTTAGTAGGTTCTTCGTCACGCCTACGAATGATTGAGAGACTTAAGTTTTTTAAGAGCTGTCTCAAAGCCTCGATTATTGCATTTCCCACCCATTATGTAGTTTGGTAATGTATCTACTTTTTAAAGATAAGCTTCGCTGGGGTGTCGAATAGAATAATACAATGAAATTCTCGATGCCTGTTGACCTTATGTATGTGTAGATAAGTGAGTTTTTGTTTCAATTAAATATCACCCATCACTCCTGCCCCACACGCCGGGTGTCTGGAGCATATTGTTTTCAAAGGTTTCCCAAATCTGCGTCTTCGAGGCTGGATATTTAAAGAAACCTACCTGCCATAAACGATAAGCCTAATTTTCATTCAAATAAGTGCGGATTTCATTTTAACTCAGAGAGAGAAGGGTCATAGGCATCCATGCGGGGGAGTGGACAGAGTTAAATTGGGACTGTATAAAATCGTATTTTGACTCATAATTTGTTTTATTTAAGAAGAAATAAAAATAAAAAGAAGAAATAAATAAGTTATTTGCATGAAGAGAGTGTGGGGGGTTCGGGAAGTCTTAGATCCCCGCGAGCGCCAAGTCCCGTGGTATTTTCTGACGATCATGCACTGTTCCAACATTGCCTGTAGCGTCAGGGAGAGGCTGAGTGACCACACCAACTTTCCAAAGAGGTGGGGAGAATCTTCAATTAAAATGACTTAATCACCTTCCTTCAAATCGAAAGCGAGATGTTTGAAATGTATACCCTTTGCGGTTAATTAGCGTCAAAGAATTGCTATAAATGATTCAATTCCATGTACGGCACCAAATTTGAATTAAACATAAATAATAATAAATATAAATGTATATAATACAATATTAAATATAATAATAAATATAATATAATATCAAGTATAATAATGAATATAATATAATATTAAAGGTAATAAAAAGATAATATAATAAGTATTTTATAAAAATAATAAATAATAATTAACATAAAAATGAATAAACATTTGGCTGCTAGTGTGCCAACAGGAGTTATTCAGTCGCCTCTAATAAAGACAATTTTAATCCACACTAATAAAGACAAAAGAAATACACGTTTTGAGGTCCTCTAATAAGCAAAAGTGTTGTTTTTTTCTTTTTTTTTTTCCAAACGTCCGTCCGTCCATCTGTCTGTCCGTCCGTCCGCCCGTCCGTCTGTGAACACTATTAGCGCCTAAACCCCACGAGCGATCTTTTCCAAATTGAAGAAACCCCTGTCTATCTGGCTCTAGTTGAAACTTTGAGATTTTGAAAAACATTTATTAAAATTTGCCGGTACTTAACATTAAGCCCCCCGGACATTTTCAAAATTTTCTCAGAAACGGATCAAAATTGTTTCCTTAAATGTCTTTTAAGAGTAGAGTACAATTTGCTTATAAAGGTGGCATAGGTCAGAATTTCACGGTTATCTCTGAATTTTCGAAAATTGCAAAAGTTTTATGTTTTTTCGGCGTCTTCCTACAATTACAAAATTGAAGACAGATTTTTCCTTTAAGTGAAATTTGTTGTGCATAAATAGTTCTTTTAATAAGGTCATTTATATTTTTTTGGAAATTTTAGTCGTTCTCGGGCGAACAATATTTGCAATTTTAAAAAATTACAAAAACAAGATTTTCTCATAAACGGCTTCAAATTTTTTCTTTCTCTTTTTGGTAGGGTTAGTGCCAAACGAACCCTATACTATGACATATTGGCATTTTGACATATACATGCTATATTGTTCTTTTTGTTTTTCCAAAAATTTCAAAAATGTAATTTTTTTGACTTGTCTCTCACGTCGGTTAAAGGCTCATGGGTTACAGTAAAGGCGATTTCTTCGCATTATTATATTTATGAGTACATGTCCTTTAAATAATGTCAAGTAAAGTTTCTCGAAAACTCAACAGTTTTCTGTAAAAATTAGCTCAAAATTCTGCATTTTCAGAAACGCTCAAACACCATTTTTTCAAAAATGGTTTCAAAGTGTTCGTTCAATGGATAGTGCTATTCGCACTGTTTAATATTACGTAAATTTCATTTTGGTGTATTCTTTGTTTATTTTTTAATTACACAAATGTAATGTGTTTGAAATACCTCTGATGCCGTTAATATGTGTATTTCCATAAATTTGTATGTATTATTACATTTGTGAGTAGATGTGCTTCAAATGACTTCAAATAAAATTTTTCGAAAACTCAAGAGATTTTTGAGAAAAAGAGGCCACGAATTTTTCAATGAAATTTTATATTTGGGACGGGTTTTTACTTTTCTTTAATATTCTTGAAGTAATAATTCGGTTGTACATCTAGGAAAACAAAAAGTTGAGAAAATGCTTTTAAAAGAATGTTCTTTGAACGACGATAGGTGGCAGCTGGCCAGAGAGTGAAGCAAGAGCTTAAAGCCACACCACACCACGGAAAATAGAAAAATGTGGTATGAGAAAGTCTGTACCACTCTGTAGCACCTCTAGTTTGTTACCTGGATCCGACATTAAGAGTTTTTTGCCGAAAAGTGGCCGTTTTGCGGCGTCTATTTTACGAAGAACCTTCGTAAAGACAAGATGGTAAAAATTATACATATTTAGCAATAGCAATGTGAATCGTGCTTCCCTCAATATCAATTAATTCTTCTCACTGTAAGCACGTCACAACGGAGACGGTGAATTCATTTCAACGATGCCCTTTGGGAACTTACGCTTTACTGGAGAACGTATACGTAGACCGCATTATTATCAGTGTAGTTCGAAAAGGATTATTGCTAACAACAACTGAACGTTACCAAGGAACAGCAAACCGTCTCCCATTTATCCGGAGAAAAAACGGAAATCGTTGCATCTATGAAATCGTTTATTATTACGTTCGGTAAAAGCTCTTGCTAATGCCTAGAAATATTTTATGAAAAAGTCGAAACATCGAAACCTAGCGGCAAGATTGTCAATTGGTTTTAATTTAACCGATTTAATCATACACTGTCACTACTTATCGATCAGGTATGTCAGCAGAGTTAATAAACAGAATAAAGAAATGAAATGTGATAAAATTGTCGGGTTGGTCTGAGAATATATTTGAAATGAGGTTATTTCATTGAATTTATATTTTTCAGAGAATTATAAGATTCCCTAGCTTTTTCAACAAAATATTCAAATGTCACATTAAGTTTGCTCTGTTAAGCATTTTCATTGCAGGAAATGTCACATAAGAGAATTTTATATTCTTAAATATGTTTTGGAAACAAACCCGTACTTACCGTCAGTATAACCATAATTCAGAGCTTTGGTTTTCAATTTAACTCTCATAGTTACTTCCTCGTATACTAGTACAAGTGTATACTTCAAGATGTTTTGAGAATATTTTCCGGCATTTATATCCGATTTTGATCCTTACAATGAACAAAAAAGAAGGGAAAAATAAAAAATAACATTTTTCTTCGCCTTTTAAGAATATTTCATGTTCTAACGTAGATCATCAAAAATGCCTTGTAAACTCTCTTAGTTTCCGAAAATGTCAACCTTTTATCTTATAATTTGTACCGACAGGTAACAGTAATAAAGCAGTAATTTAATGGTTTCTTATTTTCATAATATTAGGTTTGGTTTTATTAAAATTCAATTTTCACTTGTACAAAGTACTGAGGGTAAATTGATTTAAGTACGCCGATAAAATTGTTTTGTTTACACTTCAAATACGATTTTTAACATAATTTTTTTTATCTCCGAGGGCAGATTTCCATATATTACTTCCCTTCCCCTTTAATATAAATTATTTTCGAACCGTTTACTCGTCCGAAGGTGATGAACTGGTAAATGATTTTTCGCGTCCGTTTGTGCTCACTAAATTGAACTGAAATTCACCTTCTATCATCGAGCAATTCTTTCTTGAAAAATTTGTTGTTTTTTTTGCTGCACAATTCGTGATCGTGTGATAGAGCTTAACCAAAACGTCACGACTCCAGTGGCATTTCAGCAAAATTGGAGTAGCCTAAATTGTACCTGGGTTTGCAACTCGCTAGTCGCCCATTACGCGCAACACCACCGTTCAGCAAAAAGCAAAATAAAGTGAACGTCCAGAGAATCCCAGCCTAGGAATATATCATATTGTGTATTTAAACAACATAATGCTGATTTTAATTGTCTCGATACCTGTGTGTAGATTTGAATCGAAGACTTCATGATTCTTCATGACTTCTTCATGATTGTCGTTTCTTATTCATTCTACACCAATAGTTGTCAACGTTTTATCTCATTTTTGAATGTCACCGTGGTCACCCTCCTTTTTTGATTCCAGGAATATACTTCTTGCTCTCTGATTGCAAACGTAGTTTGCGACAACTGCCCTCATGAAAACTTTGAATCTCGCCAGTCAGCGGCGCCACCTGCGAGACAGTCAGTCGAAACCAGCGCCACCTGCCAGAGAGTCTGCACTAGGGTGAGTAGCGTGCTCACAGCCTTCTAATTGCTCTTTTGTCCGCCTCGCGCACACTCTCTGGGAATCGGAGATCGCAATCTCGCCGTTCAATGGAGGCAACTTACGTTAACGTGAATGTTGCGGTGTCGGTTTCGCCATGAATTAATCAAAGCGCTCAATAACTGCCGGGGTTTCTCATCTTGCTGCCTTGGTGCTGCCCGCGAGTTAATAAGACAGCGAGTTCGTATCTTCAGGATGTTCTCACTACTGTCACTACTCTCTTTGCTCACATGAATACTGGCATAAGTTGAAGTAGTCCGCGGATGCTGTCAATAATTCCAGTTGGTTTGGCGGTACCGTGTCATTTTTGCCATATTTGCTGTTTTAGAAATAAAATATTTTTGAAGTTCAATCTTGCACACACTACATTAAAAGATGAGCTGTTACTGATTTATATATTATATAATTTCATTAAAATATTTATATAATTTAAATAATGTATAAATATTTAATAATATTTATATATTATATGGCGAGGAATAAATTATTGACCATCTTGTGAGTCTGAAGACAAAAAGTTCCATTATGTATCTTATAACACAGAATGTGTCAGAATAAAAATTACAAATTTCTAGGGAATGTAGAGGTGTCATAATTGATCACTTTCAGACAATGAACAAGTAGTGGAAACGTTCATATAACAAAGTTACATTAGTGACATTTACCTCTGATATTTGGCAAATCACAATCTTGCGCAGTCAATGTTTCTGCCGAACATCTCCACTGTACATTTGAAAGTTTCTCAACTTAAGAGAATTTAACTATTGGATTACTAATTTAAAAGTGAAATAGTGTTATTAATCCTATCTGCCTGAATTATTTTTTAAAATTCATTTCACCATTGTATATTAAAAAAGAATTAAAAAATATTGTTTCTCAAATTTATTAAAAAATGCAAGTTGTGACATCTTTTAGGATGATATGAACAACAACATGAAGTTATAATTGCTTTACTGCTATGTTTTAAGGTGAAAGTTCGAACTTTCTACAGATTCGTACAGCGTGCCCATATTGGCACGCCAGACAGGTAACTGTTCATGGTTGGTCAAGGTCATTAGTGTCATGCCATAGGTAGAGGGTGAGCGCAGCTCTCTCCTGAAAATAAACGTGTGTATACTAGTTAAATAAGTATTAGATTCGGTATTAGTTGTATTTATTATTTATAATTAGGGACCGGTTTCTTATGTAATTACACCTTATTGTTTTTCCGTGTTCAGTTCTTAAAATTGTGCTCTTGGCAAATCAAGACAATCCTATCACCATATATGAATTTGTTCTTAAGTGATTTTACGTATTTTGTACTATATTAATTTTTTGCAAAATGTTTATTATTCAATCAATTGCCTTAAAATTTATTTCGCAGAAATATTTAATGGATATTCAAAAATAGTTATCACTTAAAAAAATCGGTCTTTTTTTCTTGACATCACATGAGGCAGTGATCATGTAGCCTGAATAGGCACGTAATCCTCCATATTCCATATACAGAATATTTTAAAATATTTACCAGTGAAAATGCTTTTATTTCACACCTGACAGGCGTTTTGGGAATGTACTGTCTAAATTGCCATCTGTCACGAAATAACCCAAGCATTTTATATACTAGAGAGTACACTTCAAAACTATGTCCATTTTTGGACAATATTTTCAAATATTTTTCGGGTAGGTGCTAGTTTTTCTAGAGCTTTCCTTTCAAGCCGTATCCTACCGTCATCAAAACGAAGACCTCCCAACAATAAAAAAATTCATCTGTAGTTCAAGATCACATGAAAATAAACTGAAGTCACATCCATATTACCCAACTCTTACCCAATTTTGCGCAATGACATTTTAACATACGGCACATATATAACAATTTTAAAATATATTTCCAAATATCTTGATATTTCAGTGTATAATACTTATGGGTTTGTGTCAACCACATCATACTCCCTCTTATTTTTAGCACGGATCTTACGGACCCGATCGTATGTGTACGTTTTTATGATTTTCACGCGTACGTTTCTCGTAATGAAATGTGTTAATCGGAAACAGATTTTGAAATAAGGTAATGTTAAATTTTTCGAAAATATGAATATTTTTGCAAAATTTTGCGTCAAACATTAGCAATTTATAAAATGTTAAACAATTATTTCCCCAATAACGACTTCAATTTTTCTTATGTAGCAAAGAACAGTACAAATAGGGGCGATGATCTCCTTTTCGTCGCACCAGCTGAATATACGAAAATAGGAAAAATGAAATTGTATATTCGAATTATGCACAGCATGTATACGTAGACCGCATTATTATCAGTGTAGTTCGAAAAGGATTATTGCTAACAATAACTGAACGTTACCAAGGAAGCGCAAACCGTCGTCCATTCATCCGGAGAAAAAATGGAAATCGTTACATCTCTGAAATCATTTATTATTACGTTCAGTAAAAGCTCTTGCTAATGCCTAGAAAAGTTTTATGAAAAAGTCGAAACGTCAAAACGTAGTGGGAAGATTGACAATTGGTTTTCATTTAACCGGTTTAGTCAATACACTGTCACTACTTATCGGTCAGGTATGTCAGCAGTTTTAATAAGCAGAATGAAGAAATGAAAGGAAATTAAAGTGTCAGACTGGTCTTGTAATATATTGAAATAATGTTATTTCATTGAACTTCAATTTTTTTTAGAAAAATATAAGATTCCGGACCTTTCTCAACAAAACATTCTCCACTTATGTAGAAATAATATATTATGTTCGCTCTCTTAGGAATTTGCATTGCAGATAGTGATACATAAGAGAATTTTACATCTTTAAATGTTTTGGAAACTTATTAACCTGTCCTATCAGTAAAATTACACTTCAGAGTATTTGTTTTTCATTTAACTCACAATGTTACTTTCTCGCACTCCATTTACTTGTAGAACCCTGAATATGATATAACTGAAGTTTATACTTCACACACGTTTTTTCCAAAAAATTCGTAGTCTTCTTTCAAACACCTGAGCACAAAAACCTGGAAATTGAAAATAATTTTTTTCTTTTTTTGAATTAGTTACATTAAGGCAAATTCTTTCTGTTTTGAATTGTTTTTGAAAACGTTTTTTGAACTTTCTTTTAGTGTCTCCTGGAATAATGTAAACTACGCCTATTAAAAATATTGTGTACGCCACATTGTTATTAAAACTTCTAAATACGACTACTGCTAAGTTCAATGTGGATGTACAACCCTCTCACGTTATTGAAGATTTTTCTCAATTAAGATTAATTTTTAAAATTAAATGAATAATATAATGAGGATTTGTATGTGATGTCATGTACCATTTTTCAACATATGAGATGTTTGCACGTAGTTATAAGTACACAAATATCAGCAGATACTCTAGCAAGATTTTCTCAACCGTAGCTTCAAAATTTTACACTGAACGTTTTGTCAAGAGACAACACAAACACTGAATTGAATTGGCTCCTTATAACTCTGTTGTGTATGTGTGATATTTATTGAACATGGACTTTAAAGAACTAAAAATATGTATTTTTTATGCTTCTGAAAATCATATCCTAGGGGATCTAGTGACCTAATCTACATTTTTCATTGTCATACCATTGGCTACGCTGTATTACCAAACCTCTATGAATGTATTAATGACTTAATGGACATATAGCGAAGAAATAAAGTGAAAATGGAGTAATACTAAATGAAACAGGCGGTGGAAGTCAAGCAGACTGACACCTACACCAGGGTCGCCACAATCCAAAATTTTCATTAATTTGCATGTTTAAATGTAATTACATGTTAAATGTAATGTAACATGTAATTACGTGTTTATTAAACAAGGAGATATTATATGAAGCAAGAAACATTGTGTTTCTTTTGATTGCCAGTGCAGGATTTAGCACACCTAACTCGTATACCTGCGCTCTCCAGTTCAAAACAGACCTACGGCAAAATAGACCTACGGAGAAATCGCAGTGGCATGTGTTGGATCAAGAGGTGAATTGAAAGTAAAACAAGACCTCACATCCCCCGCGGCAACATTCAATCGTTTTCAAACGCGCGAAATGTATGCACAAGTTGTAGGTAATGCAAAGGTTATGAGGTGTTGCAGCACTACTAGTTTTAAAATTTAGTAGAACTGATTTTCTCACCCTTGGCCTTTCGCGCCGAGGTGATTAAACTCGTAAATGTTTTATCTTGTGCGTTAGTCCTCACTAAATTGAACTCAAATTCACTTTTTTTATCAACCTATTTTATCATTGAAAATACCTTATCAACTTGTGCTGCACTATTCCTGACCTTGAGAAAGGGCTTCTTAACCAAGTCGTGACGACTCCTGTACCATTTCAAGGAAAAAAGTATTGTGGTAGCCTACATTATACCTGGGTTTGCAAGTTTCTGGTCGCTCATTACGCGCAACACAACTGTTCTGCCAAAAGCCTAATCAGTTGGACGTCCAAAGGATCTCAGTCCAGGAATATATCATATTGTATGTTAAAAAAACATAATGCTGATTTTAATTGTCTCGAAAGCTATGTGTAGATTTGAATCAAAGACATTATTTATGATTTAGTCGTTTCTTGATCATTCTACTTCGATAGTCGTCTGTTTCTCTTCACTTTTAAGTCTCCGTGGTCACAATCGTTTTCTGATTCCAGGAAAGTACGTCTTGTACCCTGATTGCAAGCGAATTTTGCGATAACTGCCTTCGTGAAAACATTGAATCTCGCCAGTCATCGGCGCCACCTGCGAGACAGTCAGTCGAGACCAGCGCCACCTTCCAGATCGTAGCAACCAGTCTGCACAAGGGTGAGTGGCGTGCTCACAGCCTTCTAATTCCGAGAGGCGCACACACTCCCAGGGAATCGGAGTTCGCAATCTCGGCGGTTCAATAGACAACTCACGTTATCGTGAATGTTGCGGAGACGATTTCGCCAAGAATTAATCTGAGTACTCAGTAACTGCCGGAGTTTCTCTTGTTACTGCCTGTGCAGGAGTTAATAAAATGGCGAGCTTGTTTCTTCAGGATGTTCTCATTACTTTCATTACTACTCCCTTTGTTCGCATGAGTACAGGCAGAAGTTCAGGTATCCACGGATGCACTCATTGATTATGTTGGCGGCACTGCATAATATTTGCCATATTTGCTGTTTTGTAAATCTAACATGATCAATTTTTGAAACCCCAGCTTGGACTCTCGGTACCTTTTACGTCATATAGGTGATAAACTATGTAGGATATCACTCTATATGAAAAGATGATCTGTTAATGATTTAACATATGGCGTGGAATTCACGTTGTGAAGCTGTAGGCAAAATGTTCCGTTATACTGTTGAGTCACAACTTTAGCACCTCTTGTAACTTTTGAACGGTTGAAGTTATTGCAATGCAATTTTTACAACAGTGCATGGGCGATTGGGGTTCATTGATACGTGGATTCACTTATATTTTATCAATGCTTTTTACGAAATATTCGAGGTAATTTGATTTTTTTCAAATAGAACTATACTAATTTTTTCAATCTATCATGACTGGCGTAAAAAGACGAATTCAATGATATACATATTGTCATGTTAGATAGGCATTTTTTAGTAATTTGTATTTTATTGTTTGACGGATATTTTGAATGTAACAGTCCACCATGCAAGATCAGGCAGTGCTGCACCAGAAAACGCGCTCTCGGGAAAGGGAGGGGATCTTAGTATTTGAAGATATGAAACATATTCCAAATGTTCACAAAACTATTGCAGTTTCTTTCATTAACTCTGCTTTCCACCCTTCTACATTTTCAGATTTCTTGTACTCTGCTTTTTTTAAGGATTGAAAATACGGATTTGTCTAAAGTAGTATGTATTGAAATAGGATTGTCTGTCATTTCAACTTCATTTAAAGTGGTATCATACCGTAGGATATTACAGGAATCTTTGAAACTAAACACTATAAGAATAAATTATAAAGATTTTAAAAAGAAAATTGCACATTTTCAGCAAATAGTTTTATTGTTAATGTGAATATAATAATATCTTATGAAAAGAAAAAATGCAAGTAAATAATGATAATAACGATCGCCATGTTTCTATCCCTAAGTTATTATCACGTGCTTACTAACATTAAAATTATTTGCGTAATGTGCAATATTCTTTGTACTGTCTGAATTATTTATTCTTATTGTGTTTTGTTTCAACATCCTATTAACAATCTGTGATGATAAAAAATATTTAATGTTTTTTTAAATAGTTGTTACTTCAAAATATCAGCCTTTTCTTCTCACACATGCTCAGAATTGCGAGCTGACAACCTTCGTATTCGATATCCAGAATATTTTAAAATCTACCAATGAAAATACTTTTATTTTACACTTGGCAGACTTTTTGGGCATGTACTGTCTAAATTGGCATGGAAATGAGCCAAGCATTTTATCTTCTGGACAATATACGTCAAAACTATAACCATATATACAACTTTGGAAAAAATCTTCAAACATTTATCTGGGAGGTATTAGTTTTCTAGCGCCTTCCTTTCAAGTCGTGTCCTACCGTCATCAAAACGAAGACCTCCACACAATAAAAGAAAGCGTCTGTAGCTCACATGATTACATGAAAATAATCTGATTCAGCCCCATCCATTTTCCCTAACTCTTACAATTTGGCGTGTCTACTTTTTATTACAAAGCACTTACATAACAAACTTAAAATATATTTCTATACTTCTTTAGGATATTTCAGTTTGTTTCAACCACATCGTATTCCCTCATATTTTTAGCACGGGTCATAGAGACCAGATCGGACCAGTGTACGTTGTTATTTCTTCATTTACATAATCAGATTTTTAAAGAGAGGTACAACACTTTTTGAGTCTCTTTCGATTCCAGGGGATGAATTAAACTATTTTGGCGATTCTCGCGAGTTTGTTTACGTGAAGGTTGATAATTGCTTATTACTTTCTCACTACCACTTACGGGGGAGAGAGAAAGTTATGTAATGCTGCCAGAGAAAAAACAGCAAATTTTCGGCAGAAAAATGCCGGTCCTTGGTAATGAAAATGTGGATAAATCCTGTTACGAAATTTACAAAAAAATTCTCTAAAAAGTGATGTAGCATGAATCCATGTTTTGTGGTTCCTTGGTACGGAAAAATCGAATGACGGGAAAACAAGGAGGTAATGATATATGGAGGTGACATCGATCTCAGAAAGTGAAGCCGATCGCGGTGGGTTCGCCATGTTTTTTTGACTAAAACATCAGAGTGCGCCTCGGTGTATTCCAGCTGTATTCTAGCTAATACTAGCTAGTAAGTTTTTCTTTATGTTTATTGCTTTGCGTTCCACTGTACCGTTAGTTATTTCTTTTTATTCCTGGGAAAAAAGTTTAATAAACATTTTTTCCTGAGAAATAAATTGTTTGGCGCTATATTTCTCAAGGTGAGTATCTAACGAAAGGGACAGACGTAATTGCACATTGTGAACCAAGGCCTAATTTTATTACATATTAGCAGCTGCTTTTTACCCTTTAGCTTTTTTAAAAGCTTCAAGCTATTTGATAAAATTATTTTGCTTTATTTAATAGTAATGTCACAAATGTAAACATTGAAATAAATTAAACAGTTCATCTGCAAAAATATTTTGTATTATTTGTTTACCTTACTCATGAAAAAAATTAAATGTGTTCCCTCTTTGAATGACCTATTCCTTAGATTTGTCAGAAATGTTATATTAATTATACATATTTATCGTTTTTTTAATAAAATAATGATTTGCAATTGAAAAATATTTGTTTTAAAATATGTTTAAATTGATTTGGCTTCAGGAAAACTAAATTTGAGTAGATTTATAATTTTATTATTATCTATAGATTTCACCTCGGTTTCATTATTGAAGCCTGAACGCTTCTATTCAGGACAATTTGAATTAAAACTTATTGGATTTGCTCTCTCAATTGGTGACTATTTTCTTTAAGAAGTTTTCAATTTTCAAGCTCCTTCTATACAGACATACTTAATTACTTTCTTATGTCAAATTTAGAACATGATTAGCAGTTTTTACAGTATCAATTTATGTAACGTTAAGTTCAGCTCCTTGCATGTTGAACGCAACACATTGTAAAAACTTCTGCGTTCAGAACTGGAAAATCTCATATGTTCACTGCTGGTTGATTTTTGTACCAATATCAATTTTAAAATATTGTATTTTCTCACTCCCATGAAGTGAAAGATACAATTGTGTTTCTAGAATACATGTGATCAAGCACATAAATTAAATTCTAATCAGCTTCACACAAATGAAACAATTTTTAAAATATATTTCCTCTGCCATTTAATGAATTTTGTGGAGATTTAATATTTTTCCCAGGTCTGTTTTGTTTTATTCTCTGAATATTTCTGTCTGATAATTACAAATAATTATATATTTGTAATTTATATATATATATATATATATATATATATATATATATATATATATATATATATATATATATATATATATATATACATCGTCCTTACGGAAATATCAAAATATGAATAAAGAAAATAAGAGGGAGGAAAGGTAGATTTCAGGCTTTTTGGTCACACTGTTTAGCGGGTAGCCTAACCGAGCTTGCAAGGGGTTGGCTTCATTTTCCGCAATGGGAAAGGTGGGCCATGTCACCTCCATATATTATAACCTCCTTGCGGCAAAACGTCTGTCCGTCTGGCTGTGAAGAACACTAGTGGCTAAACCGTTCAGCCGATTTGGAAAATTTATGATTCCTAATTGATCTGGCTGATATCGCGCGATTTGTTCATCCAATTGTTCAAAAGAAGCGATGTTCAATATATCGAAAATATGAGTATTTTTTGCGTAATTTTAGATAAAACGTTGGTATTTTTAAAACTAATTAGGGAATGAATTATATAAAACCCATAGGGGCTGTTAAAACAATTCTCCAAATCTTCTCTTTCATTTTTATCCTCGTATGTCGTAAATATCAGTTAATATAGTGGTGATAGTCCAATTCTCGGAGCAGTCTACATTTTTTAAATTGCAAAAATAGTTGTCTAGAACCGAAAATGTGTAAATTCGAATTTCGCGCGCTTTGTTTCAGGCGTTTCCAGTTCGGAAAATAGCAACACAGAGGTTTCAAAATTTTTCGTATACATCTCATTGTCCTGATGATTGTATTATGTAGATAATATTCTTATGAAAGTAAATAATTGTAGAAAGGTAATAAATTTTATCTCAGAACTAACAAACAGAATTCTATACTTTAAGAATTTTTAATCGCTAATAATGGTATTAAAAAATTCAAAGCTCACTTAAAATGTTATCAAGGTAGGATTGTGTGAAATTATTCTTGCTTTTCTGTATTGTGTTCTGTAAATACTGTAGCATTTAAATTTATTCATGTTCGTTTTATTTCTAAAAGTAAGAAATTACTACTCATACTGACAATGGAAATAAATGCTGATAAGTACGACAGGCGATTCGTTTGAATAAGATTTTTTAAGTTATAACTGAGTTTTTACTACGACAGAAATTAAGAATCTGTTATACCTGTTCAACAAGATCAAGATTGTTCACTATTACTCGCAGGTTGTTCACTATTACCACCATATTCTCTGTGATTTGGCTCATTACGTTCGAATCTTCTGAATAATTGGATTTGTCAGGTAACCCCCCAAAAAAGCACATCATCGGTATATATAAAAACCCATTGTTCAATTTGAGTTTCGAAGTGATTAATTGATCTAAGTTTAAAATTAGAATATAATTAGAATATTAAAATATATAAAATTGTGCTCACTCCTGTACACGGGCGCAAATGATTCTATTTTGCATTGAGAGTTTCCATTAGACCACGTGAGATCAAGATCCTTTCATTCTCAGTATTCTACAAAACAGCTAAATGATACCTCACTCCATTACAAGATTTGTCAGCCTAATGATGGACCGTGAAATTTGAAGGTGAGCGCTGCCCTTAACTCTTGAAATGCGTTCAATCCACTTGTGCATTACATTCCACGTTCGTTGCGTGGCTAGTGCATTTATTAGAAATATCCAAGGCTCATTCGTTATTACTATTAATATTGCAAACTAAATAATAAGATAATCAGATATCATGGATAGTTTTTGCACAATACATCACATGAAATGTGATAAAGATGTGAAACGACAATTTCCATAAAAATTGTTTTACATATGTAGCAGTAGGAGTTTTACCTCACGTTCTTTAGCCTCCAATATACCTGTAGGACATTCACCTTACGTTTTCTAGTCTCTAATGTGCCGGTATGTTTTATTTATCTTTTTAGTTCTTTAGTCTCCAATATTGCATCCTAGTCCTTGTTTCATTATACGGTATTTCTTTTTTGAGAGAATCTTTCGCGTCACATGTAAATCTGTACAGTCTCCAGCGCTAACTCGAATACAATAGCAGCCAGTTTGCTCTATGGTGAGTAGGGTGTTTGTAGCCTGCTAATTGCTCCCATTGCCAGTCTCAGGCACACACTGCAGAGAATCGGAGTTCGCAATCTCAGACGCTCAATGGAGAACTTAGGCCGACATGAATGTTGCAGAGACGCCTTCTCTATGAATTAATCAGAGCGCTCAGTAATTGCCAGGGTTTTGTCTTGTTGCTACCTGTGTAGCAGTTAATTACGAGTAGATCACGAGTTGACTTGTACACGGTGATGTCTTTCTTTTTGAAACTACTACAATTACAAGTATAATGAAGTAGTCTTCCGAGACGACAGTTACTTACTTGGACATAGTGTTTGGGTAACGTAGCATATTTTCCCAGTATGAATTATTATTTTATTTCGTAATGAGGGCCAGGAGTGTATCAATGGGGTCTTTAAATAGTACAAACCGTCAACTTTCCTTAGCGTACTATTTACTCACATACTAATAGAGAAAGGATGTAAAGGGAAGTCAAATAACTATTTACTTTCAGCGTCTTCCAATGCAAGAAGTTCTGAGGTTTTCAAACTTATCTCATTAGAAATAGATTGTGGAGCTTTTAAAAAATTGATTTTATTGTTAACCTTGCCCAATATGTTCTTAAAAGTGCATTTGGTGTTGAAAAAATTAATGACTAATAAAAATTACAGTTAATTGTATGGTTTATTTAATATTCATGTAAGTAAATCGTAATTTTGATAGTAATATTTCAATGTAACGTTGTTTTTCTTTGCACAATTTCTTGAGTTCGTGAAGAAAACGTCGTCAGATTTTGATATTTTGAGTTATGTGGAAGAAAGCATAGAAACTTTGGAGATAAATTGAACCAATTTAATTTCTGTATCTATAAATAGTGAGCTGAGTTTCTTAAGTATTTGTGTCCCGCTTTAAACAAAAACTTCCAAGTTCTGCCAAAGTATCATGGTATAATTTCGATTGATTCCTTCTTGCACCAAGAAAACTTCCTTGCCAAAAGTATATTGATGGCTAATGCCATGAAAGCAGTATTTCGCACTTCCAATTAGATTCTCAAACATGTTTTGAATGGTATTGTGGTTATTTGCCGTATAACTGTGAAGTTCATTGGTTAAGTATAGGCAACCTATTAGATTTTTCGATCGCATTGAGGGCTTATATAAACGGTTGAAAATCCATTTCCTGTGCGGCCAGACGGGCAATGGAAGAGCGACCTGGTATTTTTAGCGCACATTAAATATCCCAATCCAAGGCAAAGCCTTATAATACACAACAATGAACGTGTAAATTGATTCAAAATGATTTTATTTTTAATATTTAGCCGCTTTGAGTAAAACTCTTTGTTCACTTTCCAAAATTGTCTTTCCTCCATGAATCTGGATAACCAATAAATTCAAACCACTCATGAATACACTCGTTAATATTGGAGGTGAATTTGAATCTCCATTTCTGGATATACACACTATAAAAATAATAAATATTTTTAGCTTTATTACCCACTACCATCAAAACTTCATTTATCAATCTCAAAGGGAAATCAACTGATTTAATCTGTGATACGTAACGAAAGTATCATTTCATTTTCAGTAGATTTTCTCGTTTACGTAGAAATGCTCAATGATCATATCGGTATTTGGGACGTCGAAGGTTTGTGAACAGAAGTTTACTGCTGTAAAGTAAATAAAAGCTCATCAGGTGAGACGATAAGCCTATTTTGTAATGAAATTTTCTTTTTTGCATAATTAAATAACATGTTCTTTTATGAACATTTCTATGTCAAATTCATGGACATATGGCGTCTATAAGTATATTATTTTTTAAGATTTTATTTATTAAATTTATGTTTAAAAATTCAAGTGACAACTATCAGACTGCAACATTACTGTACCCATTCAACTTCGAATATCTCTGATTCAAATTTTGTGAGAAATCTAGCTTTTGTTTTGTTTTGTAAAGGAATTTTCTCTGCAAATGTTGATAGTACTATCTATGCGATAGAACTATCTTTGTTAATGCGTTTGTTTTGTTAAAAATTGCTTCGCACGTATAAAAACGTGACTTGAAAAATAAAAGCAGAGAAGTGCTGAAAAATTACGTACATCACCTGCAAAAACATGCTGATATTTGTAGAGAACTTGACCAATTACGCGTTTCAAAATCAGAATATGATGATCCGCAATGGAGTCAATAAGAAGAAAAGAAAAACTCAGGCTGGTCTAAAAAATTGTGAAACGTGTTATTACGATGTGGCTTCCTTTAGCTACTTTCTAGTGAAAATGTTCTAAACTCTGCTTACATATGATTCTCTGAAAAACTTTGAATGTCATTTTCTCAGAAGTTAAATGTTTTACACGTTTGTCCCATTATCTCGGAAACTATTCAAGATATCTACATGATATTTTCCATGATGAAAAACCATGTTATGCTAAGAATGTGGATCCTCAATCATGTTTGTTACTTACCTAGTCCATTCATCAGGAATTTTTGTACGTTTTTTGAGAAACAAATCGGTTTTGGACACAATTATAAAGAGCTTCAGAATAGAGATAAAAACTTAACTGTGAATCAGTAATCTCTTCATGCATCACTTAATAAGTAGTGCTAAATCCATTGAACTTGATTCAGTAGTTTCTGTGAAAATGGGTCACAAAGTTGCTTGTTTTAACATTGATGGACTAGGGCACACTGTCTCACCTTCAGATGAGTACTCCGTCAGATTCCATTCTGAAATATGAAATTCGGCCATGCTCATTGCAATTACATCTGTTGTAGAAAATCTGAAGAAGAAAAGGTGTCAGATATCAGCGAGCAGTGGTAGGGACAGCTGTAGTTTTTCTTTCATTTTTACAATATCAACATAAGTTCGTTTTCTTCTATTAATTATTTTGAATAATAAAAAAATTGATTTGAAAGTGTCAGATTTCAGATAGCATGGAAAATTAAATATTATTTTCTTTATATTCGTAATATTGACAAAAGTTTATTTTTATGTCTTAATTTTGGTATAATAAATAGCTTTGTGTCCACATAAAATGTACTTTGATGGTTATGAAATGCCTCCTTCTTCTGAAATTGAAAATGAATCGATTAATAAATTATTGGATAAGTAAAAAAATTGCTTTTCCTTATTATAGAACATATTTTCCATATATTCCATTTATAATAATAGAAAATATATTTCGCATTCCAAATTGCTTGACACAATATATTTTAGACATAACTTAGTGTATAAAAAATATTAGATCATTTTTTACCATCCTTCATTATCTGCTAATGGTGGGATGAACAAATAAAAAATATTTGAGGCGTATTTTCATAAAAGCAATATTTCCTGAAAGGATAGTATAGATCGACGCTTTACCTAACCTTGCCCATGTGTTGAACGGTATCACGTATTTTTGATTGCGAGTTTGAATGCATAACACGTAAATAAAATTCACCTAGAAGGCTATAAAATCTTCATAAAAAGCTTTGTAATCATCTCTTTACAATGAAATATGTATAAAAGAAATTGAAGGAATTTTTGAAAAAGAAGTCTGAAAATGTTGAGTCTTTTTGCCAAAATCAATTTAAAATTTAGTATTTGTTGATGCTAATGTTCTCGAAGATTTTGCTGCAATATATCCCGCGTGTGTTAATAAAAGCAGCATTTATATCATAATAAAATTTCCCAAAAGGAGCAAAATATATTCTACATATCAACATATTTTCTTTTGTTTAACAATAACAAAGGATATTATATATTGCATTTACATTTGCATTTGCATACACAATTTGCAAAAATCTTTTTTTCGTATTCTGCAATGACGTAAGGGGTCAACGAAGCCGCTATACATTAAAAACTATTTCATCTAGGAAGCTACAATTTCCCAAACTTACTTTCAGACTTGTGGAACGTTGTATTCAAAATCTCATAATAGTCTGAAATGGTTGCAAGAGGAACCTTGATCCTCTTGACATGGAATAACTCTGCTATGTTTCCACGGTTTATTTATTTGTAAGTGAAATCATAATAGTAGCTTTAGTTATTTGATTAATTACAATAAGTTTTATATGTGGTGATTTGTAATGTATATAAAATAGTAAAATTTCTCTTTTTTCTTTCACATAATAGTTCCTATTTTCCTTTCTTTTTAAAGTGTTATTCTAGCATCATGGGAAGGTATTCATAATTGTTATTTCAGTGATGAAGTGTGTGTGAGTAATGATTATCGGGTTATGAGCGGAAATACTGAAAAACCTATGTGAATCGATATGCAAATATGTTATATTGCAAACATCAGTAAAATGAAAATAGAAAAACATCTTGGTGTGAATTGAACTGACCTTGAAATTGTGTTACATTCCTTCTTAGTTTGGTATACGAAAAACGATAGTTTAACGACTTAGATAACATGTTTCAGAAAAATGGTGAAACGTCGAGTCTGATACACGCAATCTGGAATATTTATTTACCAGATACCAAGCGAAACTTTCCTTCGTGCATGCAACCGACCGGTTGAAGTAGCTCATGAATTGGGACATGAGCTGTTACCACTGAACTGTCACTGACCGGTTCTTCAAGGGCTTGAGCCCTGTAGGTGGTAGATTTTCGATACTACCAGTGGGGTCTCCGATAAATAAGTTACAAAATTAGAGAGGACTTACATCCTTACGGAAATGTATAGACCATTTTATTCGCTGTAGCATAAGGCCTGCTTTAGTGGTTCTCTGCTGGGCAAATCACCTTTAGCAAGAGAAGCTTGGCCACGTTGATTGCTTCTTCAGGCAGTTGCGATAGAGAATCGAATGCGTTGTGAACCATCTCATTGGTCTAGAGTGGTAATAGATGGTAGTTCACTTGTCGAATAGCGTCCTATACCTAACGCTGAACACACTTTTGATTGTTCTCCGTGACACCCCGCGGGGGGGGGGGTCGCTGCTGCTTAAGCTGTGGCGATCTCTGGGGGAGAGTTGATGACGACTACCAGGACCCTGAGTTTCACGGCGACACTCAAGCTGTTAGCTTAAAGGTGGGAGCAGTGAGTTGGCGATCCTAAGCTCCGTGTTGCCGGGCTTAGCCCGGCTCCCACCAGGTGGCAGTGCAGGCATGCAACACCGTGTAGGCAAACGTTTCTGATAAGCTCCCCCAAATAAACTACATTCTTCTTAGAAAAAACAATAAAATTTGATTTCATCTTATCAAGCCATGATAGTCAATTCATTTAAATACAGATGTGGTTTTAACTGGAAAGACGCAACCATGGCATCTTTCTGAAAAAACTGGACTCCGGCGCTGGCACATTTTCTTGAAAATCAAACCCTTATAATTACTACCGTCTAATTAATAGATATTCTCTGCTAACGTGCCCATTTAATTTTAAAAATAATGAATTTGCGAACAAAATAAGAAACAGTTGAGAAGTAAAGCGCCAGAATCGGGTGCTTTCCTTAGAAAGATGAACGCCGACCGCCAGCAAATTTTCATAAAAGTCCCGAAGGTGAACTACTTCATTATTAGATTAAAATCTAGGAGAAAAATAACACTAAATTTCCAAAATTTAAGATTTGCATTGACCTGAAATACGTTGTTACGTATTCTTTCCTTTAAACTTTTCATCATCGGTGCAGAAAAATATATCTGCATAGCTCTCCAAGTTTAATTATTTCTTATGAAAAATATTTTTTAGAAGGGAATACCTGGTTACTGCACGACACTTTTCTTAGAACTAAATTTGAGACAATACAGATAAGTTTGGAACTTAAACGTCGGAATATAGATGCCTTCTTTAAAAGGTTGGGTACAAGACCCTGGCTCTCTTTCACTAAAACCTTCAGTAACTAAACTAATTTTTATTTTAAAATATTTACCCAAATATTCACCGTCGATTAAGTTCTTTGAAAGCTCCCAATATTTAATTTCATTATTATTGATATAAATTCCCTAGAACTGCACTAAATTCTCAGATGCTATGATAGTCAAATATCTAAATGTACGTCTCTCTCTCTCTATCTCTCTCTCTCTCTCTCTCTCTCTCTCTCTCTCTCTCTCTTCATATATATATATATATATATATATATATATATATATATATATATATATATCGTTAGTATTACAAGATTCTCTACGCAACTAGCCGTTATTTTTCATACTTCTTATGAATCATGTTCCATTGAGAATTATCGTACAAGCTTTATGTCGGAATAACGAACTCGAGCGCCCCAACTTGATTCACCAAATATTTCTTGTAGATAAAATTTATTTGGTTTTCTAACGAAAGCATTGAACTAGAGCACATGAACACATATAACAGCCACAGACGAATAGGACACGGGTGCCAACATACGTACCGCAAACACTTAAATTGAATATCTTTTTATTTTCAAAGATTTTCTATACAAGTGGATATTTTTTACGTTTCTTTTAGAAGAAACTAGTGAGAACCCGTCAAAATTTGACGGTGTGATCTGAGATAAATGTAAATTACTGTGCCCAGACTAATGTTCATAATAAGTTGCATTGTTTGAATCTTCGGGGTATAACGAAGATATTCTGTGATGAGAAGTTCACAAAATTTTGAACACGTATGGCCCATGACCAGGTGGCAATGCAACATCGGTACCAAATTACAGAAAAGAAAGAGCACTATTATACTGACGCATATTATTTCTTAAGTTTTTTGATGTGTCATAATCTCATATAAACAACTTTTTGATTTCTTCTGGCATATTACTCGAAGGTAAACGTATTTTCCCATTTAAGCAACACAGAGTAAACTCGTTTACAGAATTTCTCTTACATGGGAGAACAAAAGTAGAACAAAACTGACATTCCATAGACAATGACCCAACAGAAAACGAAATGACCTCACTATCACGACACCTACGCTGACTTTCTCTTTCCCTGCTCCCAGTCAATGTACTACGCTTGCGTCTTTTGGTGCGCGTGGGCAAGGATTCTACATAACCTGTGAACAACTTCACTACTTCAGTACAACCTAACAAAACCCACTGTCCGAATGTTCTCTTCAAAATACACTACAAAAGGAAATACATGCAAACTGTCATCACCACAATGCAATTATTACACTGAAACAAAACCTTGATGAATTGTGAACAAATCTCAACAATCAAAACAAAAAATCAAGCAGCGACACATGAAGCGGCGGAGACTCACATCTATCGAGTCATATATATCAATTTTAAAACGGCCACCCAGCGCCCTCTGGAATTCTAGAGGGCGCCGAGCCACCCTTTGAAGAAAACAATTGACTATTGATAAACGTACTATTAAAGAATGATTTAATTAATTAATTTACACCGTAAATGTTGGTGAATCAACACAAACAATATCTGATAACACATTTAGGGATTACATTCTTTCATTTAAAGGAAAAAATACTACAATCGGTTCAGTAGAAGCTCTAAACGAAGCCATGGCAGAATACCTAATTTTTTTAAATATATAGATTGATTTGGTATATACGTTGAACTGACACGGCGGAACCCAGGCGCCTTCTTTAAAAAGACGGAACCTAGGTGCCCGCATACATTCCGGACACGCTTATATCATCTATTTTATATTGTCGGAAGTTTTAACTGCAAGTGAACTTTTTATATTTCATATAGAAGAAATTTATTTTTAATTTCTATCTGAAGAGTTGAACTAGGAACACCGGAAAAAGGGCGCCTTCTTCTAAATGAAGGAACCCCGGCACCGGCATATCTTCCGGAAACGCTTAAAAGTTTATAGTTTTTATTTACGAAAATTTGTATACAAGAGGACGTTTTTACATTTCATGTAAAAGAAATTGATTTGGGGTTTTTCTAAGGATCGTTATACTGGAATATTGGAACCCGGGCTCCGCCTTCTTAACGAAGGAACCCCGACACTCGCATACCTTCCGGATACGTGTAAATGATTCAGTTTATATTTACAATAATTTTTTATACAAGAGGACGTTTTTACATTTTTTGTACAAGAAATTGATTTGGGATTTTTATCGGAATCGTTCAACTGGAACGCCGGAACCCAAGCCTCTTCCTCTGTAGGAAGGAACCCCGGCGCCGGCATACGTTCTGAATACGTGTAAAAGGTGTATTTTTTATTTACGAAGATGTTCTATAGAAGAGGAGGTTTCTACATTTCTTGTAGAAAATATTGATTTAAAATTTTTTTCAGAATCGTTCATCTGGAACGCTGTAAACCGGGCGCGATTTCTGAAGGGAGAGACCCCGGCACCAGCATACCTTCTGGAAACGCTAAATTTATATATTTTTTATTTACGAAGATTTTCTATGCAAGAAGTCATTTATATTTTCTACAATTCTTGTAGATATAATTGATTTGGGATTTTTATCAGAATCGTTCAACTGGAACGCCGGATATCGGGCGTTTTCCTGTGAATGAAGGAACCCCGGCGCCGGCATACGTTCCGGTATGCGTAAATTATATATTTTTTGTTTACAAAGATTTTCTTTACAAGAGGACATTTTTACATTTCTTGTAGAAAAAATTGATTTGGGATTTTTATCGGAATCGTTCAACTGGAACGCCGGAACCAGGGCGCCTTCTTCTGAAGGAAGGAACCCCGGCGCCGGCATACGTTCCGGTATGCGTAAATTATATATTTATTGTTTACAAAGATTTTCTTTACAAGAGGACATTTTTACATTTCTTGTAGAAGAAATTGATTTGGGATTTTTATCAGAATCGTTCAACTGGAACGCCGGAACCAGGGCGCCTTCTTCTGAAGGAAGGAACCCCGGCGCCGGCATACGTTCCGGTATGCGTAAATTATATATTTTTTATTTACGAAGATTTTCTCTACAAGAGGACGTTTTTACATTTCTTGTAGAAGAAATTGATTTGGAATTTTTATCAGAATCGTTCACCTGGAACGCCGGAACCAGGGCGCCTTCTTTTGAAGGAAGGAACCCCGGCGCCGGCATACTTTCCGGTATTCGTAAATTATATATTTTTTATTTACGAAGATTTTCTCTACATGACGTTTTTACATTTCTTGTAGAAGAAATTGATTTGGGATTTTTATCAGAATCGTTCACCTGGAAAGCCGGAACCAGGACGCCTTCTTCTGAACGAAGGAACCCCGGCGCCGGCATACTTTCCGGTATGCGTAAATTATATATTTTTTTATTTATGAAGATTTTCTATACAATAGGACGTTTTTGCATTTCTTGTAGAAGAAATTGATTTGGAATTTTTATCAGAATCGTTCAACTGGAACGCCGGAGCCAGGGCGCCTTCTTCTGAAGGAAGGAACGCCGGCGCCGGCATACGTTCCGGTATGCGTAAATTATATATTTTTTATTTACGAAGATTTTCTCTACAAGAGGACGTTTTTACATTTCTTGTAGAAGAAATTGATTTGGAATTTTTATCAGAATCGTTCACCTGGAACGCCGGAACCAGGGCGCCTTCTTTTGAAGGAAGGAACCCCGGCGCCGGCATACTTTCCGGTATTCGTAAATTATATATTTTTTATTTACGAAGATTTTCTCTACATGACGTTTTTACATTTCTTGTAGAAGAAATTGATTTGGGATTTTTATCAGAATCGTTCACCTGGAAAGCCGGAACCAGGACGCCTTCTTCTGAACGAAGGAACCCCGGCGCCGGCATACTTTCCGGTATGCGTAAATTATATATTTTTTATTTATGAAGATTTTCTATACAATAGGACGTTTTTGCATTTCTTGTAGAAGAAATTGATTTGGAATTTTTATCAGAATCGTTCAACTGGAACGCCGGAGCCAGGGCGCCTTCTTCTGAAGGAAGGAACGCCGGCGCCGGCATACGTTCCGGTATGCGTAAATTATATATTTTTTATTTACGAAGTTTTCTTTACAAGAGGACATTTTTACATTTCTTGTAGAAGAAATTGATTTGGGATTTTTATCAGAATCGTTCACCTGGAACGCCGGAACCAGGGCTCCTTCATCTGAAGGAAAGAACCCCGGTTCCCGCATACGTTTGTGTATGCGTAAATTATATATTTTTTATTTATGAAGATATTCTATAAAAGAGAACGTTTTTACATTTCTTGTAGAAGAAATTGATTTGGGATTTTTATCAGAATCGTTCAACTGGAACGCCGGAACCAGGGCGCCTTTTTCTGAAGGAAGGAACCCGGGCGCCGGCATACTTTCCGGTATGCGTAAATTATATATTTTTTGTTTACAAAGATTTTCTTTACAAGAGGACATTTTTACATTTCTTGTAGAAAAAATTGATTTGGGATTTTTATCAGAATCGTTCAACTGGAACGCCGGAACCAGGGCTCCTTCATCTGAAGGAAAGAACCCCGGTTCCCGCATACGTTTGTGTATGCGTAAATTATATATTTTTTATTTATGAAGATATTCTATAAAAGAGAACGTTTTTACATTTCTTGTAGAAGAAATTGATTTGGGATTTTTATCAGAATCGTTCAACTGGAACGCCGGAACCAGGGCGCCTTTTTCTGAAGGAAGGAACCCGGGCGCCGGCATACTTTCCGGTATGCGTAAATTATATATTTTTTGTTTACAAAGATTTTCTTTACAAGAGGACATTTTTACATTTCTTGTAGAAAAAATTGATTTGGAATTTTTATCAGAATCGTTCAACTGGAACGCCGGAACCAGGGCGCCTTCTTCTGAAGGAAGGAACCCCGGCGCCGGCATACTTTCCGGTATGCGTAAATTATATATTTTTTGTTTACAAAGATTTTCTTTACAAGAGGACATTTTTACATTTCTTGTAGAAGAAATTGATTTGGGATTTTAATCCCAATCGTTCAAATGGAACACCAGAATCCGGGGACCCGGTGTTGGCCACAGTCGCCAGTCAGCCGCCGTCCGGGACACTTCGCCCGAGACCTCGCCACTGAAGATGCCCGCCGCAGTCGTGGGCGAAACGTTTGGCAGTTGAAAGCCAATTGGGCTACGGCCCACCAGCCCGAAGAAAATGTGAATATTGACTCCGGCCGTGAAAGCCTTCAATGCTTTATAAATTATCGTGTGGGTTTCTTTTGAAGTCGATCCTCATTGTAAGTAGAATATTTAGTTGTCCTCGAATAACTATTTGTAATCCTTTTTTCAAGCTAATTGTATAGTGTTAAAGAACTTTTTAAAGTATAATGATTATTTAATTAAGCAACTAGATTTCAAAAATTACAAACATTCTTCTACTATCAAATATTTATCGTTTTATTTTTTTGACGTTTAATAAATAAATAAGAAGACGAGTAGCCGAACTGTAAACATATTAGTCAATTATGAACAGAGAGATGGTGTGGATTTTTGCAATTTGTAGTAAATTATTGATTATTACCATAGAAAATATTTTTTTTATTTCCATAAAAAATGTTAACCTATTTTAATCTAACCTACTTGAGTCCACTGGATCTAGGTCAAATCACCAAACATCCCGCGGGATTGAAAACAGTGCTGGCATTATGTCTCTAATTGAGACGTTGAGAAATAACTTAGCAAATTATTTTATAATTGATTAAAAAGTAAATCTATTAGAAAAACTAAATAATGGAAATCGATGATTAAATGGGGTGCACATTTTCTAATGGTTAATGCACACACGTTGCTGCGATGGCCGGGGCAGCTGCTATTTAAATTATTTAGGAGCTATTTAAACTTTTCTAGTTCAACTGAACTACTTTTTAAGTTTTCTATTATTTTAGAATAGTTGGATTTACTTTGGAAGCAATTAACATTAAAAATAGAAAAATTATTTTTTCAGCTCATACAAGGAAGTTTGTAAATTCATTGTATTATTGTAAATAGTATTTTTAAAGGAATAAATTTTACCGCTTGTTTATCTTAAAGCAGAATCAATTGAATCTGTAATATTAGAAAAATCTCAAGATATCATATCAAAATGTTTTTTTAAGTACATTCATCGATTTCAGCATAATAAATTTCCTTGCACAATATAAATTTTTTCCCGAATTAAAATTAACAAGAGCGTGTATTTTAGAATTCTGTGGCAAATTCATTTGAATTACATTTTGAATATAATTTGATGCTAAATTTTTACGAACATTTAATATCCTAGATGGATAAAGAAATTATTTCACCAGACCGTGTTTGGTAAGCTGAAGTTTCTTGCAGTAATACGGAATATACATTTATCAGTTGTGTCATATTTTATCCATTTTTAAATACCATTCTTCTTTCATATTAAGTAAGTTTGTAACGGTGTATTATTTGTATTTGGAAATGATGTATGTGCTAAAATTCCATCACTACCATCAAATTTGTTTGAACACATGCCTGAAGATATTTGACAATAATGATGATCACGTTTATTTGAACTTATAATATCCGGTGATTAAACTTTTTGTTCACATTTTAAACTGCTATACTCTGACCATGTATTGAATGCAGCTTGTGCTAAATGTATTCTCTATTTACATGACTATAATACCATTTTATTATATCATTATTCGATTTTTCATCCGGTGTTTCAAAAGCTGTATCTAGATTTATCACATCATATCTAGATTTATCTAATAATTTAAATTTTTATTATTAATTCACGATCTAGGAGTAAATGATAGTATTCTTTAAATTTAAAAAGTACTTCTTTTAAATCACCTTCATAACCAAAATTCTTTAATTAGCATGTATCATTTTCTGCTAATATTATACTTCATAAACTAAAAATAATATAAAATTGTATATTCATTTTTTACATTTAAAACTCATTCGAATGACTTCGATGCATTGGAAAGTTTTTAAAGCATAACAACCTTCTCTTTAATTTCAAATTTGACATATTACACAACATTTTGAGTGAATACATTAATTTTTTCCCGAATAAAAATTAACAAGAGCGTGTATTTTAGAATTCTGTGGCAAATGCATTTGAATTACATTTTGAATATAATTTGATGCTAAATTTTTACGACCATATAATATCCTAGATGGATAAAAAAATTATTTCACTAGACCGTCTTTGGTAAGCTGAAGTTTCATGCAGTAATACGGAATTTACATTTATCAGTTGTGCCATATTTCGAAGGTAGGAACCCGGGTGCTGACATCAGTCACAAAAACACTTAAAACTATATTTCATGTATATTCTGGAACGAACGTTAAATTGAAATACTGAAGTCCAAGCGCCTTCCTCAGAAGGTAGGAGCCCAAGCATCGGCATTCATTCCAAAAACGCTAAAAATTATGTTATTTGAGCTAAAACTTTTCTATTAGAATGAACTTTATTTTAAATATTTCTAGTAGAAGAAGTTCATTTGGGAACTCTAATATAATTGTTTAGCTAGAAAAACGGAACCCACCCGCCATGCTCATAAGAGAAAAAAACAGAATTTCTATTCAAGTAGACTTTTTTATGTGAAAGAAATTTATTTGAGAATTCTAAATCAAGGGATTAACTGGTCCGACTGGAACACATGCGCCTTCTTTAGGAGAGAGTAATTCGGGGACCAGCATACGTTCCTCAAACTCCTAATTACAATTTTTAAGCTTTTCGAAGATTTTCTATTCAAGTGGATTTATTTTTCATATTTGTTGTACAAGAAATTTATTGGGATCTAACAGAGGCATTCAATTGGAACCCTGAAAAGTGAGGAAACGTGGCGCCGAAATACGTTCTGCAAC